>CM052216.1:3897517-4058632 GCA_028454225.1 Lasioglossum leucozonium | reverse complement strand
GGTAGGTTCTGTTCCAGACTGAAGATAATATAGATCCCTGTAAAAAGAAAATGAGGTAGGTTCTGTTCCAAACTAAAATAGTTGTAGGGGGCAGCACTATAATGGGAACGGCCAAAACCGGGGCGTGAGCACTCTCGTATCCTCTCTGCTAGAGAGAGGAAATCTCCTCTCTGATATTACCATCTGGAACAACATAACCTTAAAGGGTGCCTTGATAACCCGCTGTCGGCGGATGAACTGTCAATTTCGGTGCATTTAGACAGAGCATTTCGTGTCGTGCCGTTCGTTAGATATCCGGGAATTCGTGTCGACTGACCAGAGTCCACGAATTTCCAGAAATCTACGTACATAAGTAAACTTTTCCGCTAATTTTTAAATAAGTGAATTACGTTTAATGTGCGACCGCACCCGTTTTTGAACGGTAACGCACGGTGATTCATATACAGAGATAATTCTCGGTTGATCGGAAACCCATTCGAACGATATCGTATGTAAATTCGTTGAACCGTTTGTGAAAATCAGTGACAAGATGACAGAAGTACATAACTTAGGTGTTGATGCTATCAGCTGTCACGCTTGGAATAAAGACAGAAAAGGTATGACATTCGTTTATTCAGTGGTGAACTTCTTTAAAATGAGTGAACATGTTTAATCTGTTCTTTATAGAAGTGGCTATCTGTCCGAATAATAATGAAATACAAGTTCACAAGCGTACATCGAGTGGTTGGAAATTGCTGCAGGACTTCCAAGAGCATCATATGCATGTGATGGGCATCGATTGGGCACCGAATGCTAATCGAATAGTAACTTGTTCAGCAGATAAGAATGCGTATGTTTGGACGCAAGAAAAAGATGGAAAATGGAATCCTACATGGGTTGTTTTAAGAATAAACCGAGCTGCAACATGCGTAAAATGGTCTCCATTAGGTATATTTTATATTTATTCTAATTTCAATCAATCGTACGGTACAATTGTCTTTAAACCAATTTGCTGATCAGTTGTGTTTTGTATCGTAGAAAATAAATTTGCTGTTGGATCAGGAGGTAGAATAATAGCTGTGTGTTACTTTGTCTCTGAGAATAATTGGTGGCAGTGTAAGCATATAAAGCGTCCATTGAGGTCCACTGTAACTACAGTCGACTGGCATCCGAATAACAAAGTTCTTGTTGCTGGATCTACCGATTACAAAGTTCGGGTCTTTAGCGCATTTATCAATGACATGGAAGATGCACCAGGCTCTAGTTCTTGGGGTCAAAGCAATACTTTAGGAACATTACTTGCTGAATTTCAAAATACTCCTAACGGAGGTAGATCTCATCGTATTCTTTTTATCGGTGTAAATATTATTTATTCTTGTCTTCTACTTGGTTTGCTTCTTGTATACAGGAGGATGGATACATTCTGTCGCATTTAGTCCATGTGGTAATAAAATATGTTGGGTGGCACACAATTCATCTATATGCATTGCTGATGCTACTAAAGGAAATGCAGTCGTACGATTGTATACAGAACATTTGCCATTTTTAAGTTGTGTTTGGATGGGGTCCAATTCCATTATTGCAGCGGTATTAATATTAAAGTTCTCAATTGCTAAATACAATATGATTTTAATTTATCTAATAACCACTTATTTATAAGAGATAATTTTATTTATTGTTTAGGGTCATAGTTGCATGCCCATGTTGTATTCCATCGATGACAACGGTCAACTGTATTTTGTATCAAAGTTAGACAACACACAGAAAAAAGAGGCTGCTGGCTTATCCGCTATGCGGAAATTTCAATCGTTGGATCGACAAGCGAGAACAGATACAAACGATAATGCCTTGGATAGCATACACCAAAATACAATTAATTGCGTAAGAAAAGTATCGGATAACGAATTTAGTACAAGCGGTTTAGATGGTCAGTTGGTAGTCTGGGATCTTAAGGTAAGGTGTAAATAATGTACATAGTGACCATTTTCCACACTGGAAAATTTTACAATTAACTTTTCTTTATTTTTTTCTACCCTCTAGCTCCTCGAGAATTCCATTGCTGGTCTCAAGATAGCATAAGAACAATTTTTTTTATATCCTAAAGATGAATGAAGATATTACATCAAACACAAAGATGTATAAATGTTAAAACTGAAAAAATATACAATTTCTCATTATGTCCTGTGGTATTCTCCCGAAGAAAATTAAATGATGATGAAATAGCAATTCGATCTACATTCAAAATATGGAATACATTTATCAGACTACCATCAGAGTAAAAAAACGACAAATGGACTGCGAATCATGGTGCAAATTTACTTATTATTATTATTAAATACTATACAATTTTATATTTCATTCTATAATCTTAATTGAGCAAATTTGAAATCCAAGATAGTGTTAATTATTATCTATTTATTTGCAACATATTATTGATCCTTTCAAACGTTATCTCTTCTCGATGAGCAGAAGCTGTTGATGTAAAATAATTTTTAACAATAATTTCCTTTGTTACAATTTCGTGGCAAATTTCTTTTACGAGTGTCCACTGATCCAGAGGTTTTGATTCATCCCTAGAAGCGGTAACTATTAGTTTTGTTATACCGCGTGTACAGACATTTCTTGAAACAACTACAGCAGTGAACGGTTAAATTGACATGTGTCAGTTCTCCCACCACTCGGTGTCTTGAGCTTGACGAAGCTACCTCAGTAGACAAGGCTAGAGACTGAATAGAATATATGCAATGCCACGACTGGAAAAACTGAACATGCAATAAAGAAAATTTGATTTTCAGTACTTTTATAATACTAACGCCTATGAATGAATGAGATTCTTCAGATTAAACAGAGTCCAAACATGAGGTAAACGGACAAATTTTATCGATTCAATCTGGGACAATCTACCACTTAATTATGTACTATTTAATTATGTAACCGATAAAAATAATTCAATTTACACCGCGTTGGGATTTGTCTTAATCGGAATTGTAAAGGTAAGACGATAATCGCTGAAAATGAAATTTTCTTTATTGCATGTTCATTTTTTCCAATCATAGTCTCTCGTGAAAACCCAAGTTCCGACAGCCGTCGCTGTTCAACGCATCACGCCGACCTCGCTTCCGCTGGTTATACCGGTTCTCTAGGTTCCCCGTGCTCGAGTAATTTCTTGTGACAGAAACACAGACGTCCTAATCATAAGGGCTCGTACAATTCTCGGCGTAAGCCGGGTCCTAGAGGAATTATTTCCCCAACGTTTCGGCAGCGTTGCAGCCAAGTGGTCGAAGGCACTTGATATCGAATCGTTGGCAAACAAATTCCTCTAGGACACGGCTCACGGCCGCAAGCTTCCGCAGAAACGATGTTCCGCTGGTTCCGGAACCGATGTAAATGTAACCGTGCTCCAAAAAATAAAATTCGGAGAATTCAACGGGCAGAATCTGCGCCTGGGGGAGACGAAGACGGTGGACCGCGATGCGTTTCGGTCGGGAGGGTTGCATATCGTCGGGTCACCGGTCGACAGGCGTAAAGAGGCTCGCTCGTGCCTAGAAACCACACGGCACGCGATCGCTCGGCGGAAGAGGGGCGGCGAGGGGAGGGTGGTCGGAGGCAGCCGGACAAGTTCACCGCGGCTATCGATTCAGTCTCGCGCAAACCACCCCCATGTACCGAGCCCGTTGCAGCAGCTCCACCTTTTAGCTTTGTTTTCCGCTCCGGTGTCATGACTGACACATAAACAGAGGGACACCGCGGTGAACGGTCCAGCCGCGGCGACGTGGTCCAAGCGCGTCGCGTGCAAATCGCGTCCGTAGAACTAAACGAAAAAAAGGGGGGGTAGAAAATACGATATAAACGGCGCCGATCGAAACACGCGTAACCCTCGTTGGCCGATCATCGGTCGTTCATCGATTTCCCGTACAGCCGCGTTCCGTCGTTCGCAGTGAGGTGGTCAAGTTTATTACGTAAACCGGGAATCGGCGCGTACGGCGAGACCAGATTATTCTCGTTGTTTCGCGAATTGTCGCGGGGGTGGTTACGGAGGAGGAGGGAGGGTCCACGTAACCCCCGTTTTCTCCAACCACCCTTGGCCGCCGCGCGTTCCCCCGTGTACGACAGCGCGTCCTTCATTCACTCGCCGCCGTGGCCCGCCGTTTAATCGTTCGAGAGTCATGCCAGCGATTAAAATAGATCTCTCCAGTGAAACGTTCCATCATCGATTCGCGTCCTAGAGAGAGAGAGAGAGAGAGTCACCGCGCCCCGGAGGGTTGCGTTTGTCGTTCCTCTGGTCGCGTCCCGGCGATGCGCGGTGATAAATTTAGAAGGTTCCCCGATATCCCCGTAGAAAATTAGCGATCGAATGCGCCTCTTCGCGGAATAACCGGGCCCGGGGTTTGCGTGTGCTGCTATCGGAACGTCTCGTCTCGTCGCGTCGCGTCGGGTCGCGTAGCGCGCGCGTCGACACCACCACCAGCGGCTGTTGTGATTTCTGCCGCACGGATATTATCGGATCGATGCGTGCCGTGAACACGGCCCGAGGGAAAGAAACGGGAAAACGATCCTCGGCTCGGTGCGTTCTTCCGCTTGAATATGCGGCGCTTTAACCACGGCCACGCGGACCCGTGCTCGTCTTGACTACGAATCCTGGGTGAACAAAGGGAGTGCGCCTCCGCCGCTTGAGAGAGAGATGTCTTCGATATCAGCGCAGGGGGTCGTCGAAAGAGCCAGCGCCGAGTTAACCAAGAGAATCAACGGTCTGGGGCTCAAAGCGTCCAAGCACCATGGTTGGTAATATTGTCGATCCGTTTTACACGTAACCACCCGCGTCGCAATCATTCACCATTACCAATGCGAATCGTCGAACACTGAAACTACCGAGCTGACGTTCCGTCGAATTCGAATCGTCAACGAAATTACGGAACCTCTCCGCGTTTCAATTTTTATTCTTTACCGTGTAAAAATATTTTACAATTCTCTGCAAAACCCTCGTTTGATGTTAGCATAATCAGAAATCTGAAGTAGGTCATTTCTCAACCCCTGTCTGGCAGTTCCAGTGTTAATTCGCTCGATTTGCTTTCCGCGTGTCCCGCACCACCACGTTCGAATTCGACGATATATTTTCGATTAACAGTCTCGAATGATTATTAACAGTGCACCGGGATATTGATGCTAGAAGTACCGAGCGATCGACTTGAATTTGATTTTAACGAGTATCGACGTATCGACATCGGGACAACGCGTGTAATTTCTATAGTGCTGTAAACAAGTAATTTCATTCTTTACGTAACGAGAGATCGCTATACAACGTTATCGTTTTTTAATCACTTTCTGTTATGAATTATAAAAGTGCACTTCTTTCGACTATGCCTACTGTATGCACGTAAACGAATCAGTATGTTTCATAAATTACTACATTTGACAATTTTGTATGTGTTGGGTGTAACTTATAATTAATTACTTTCCAACGCATCATTTCCACTGCAAGTAATTTTGTAGGGTAATTTTAACTGTGTGTGCGTGTGTTTTCAACCACATATGGAACGTTCGCGTATAATTACACAGCTTACAGTGACAACTATACGAATACATATGTTAAGAAATAAATGTAGCAACAGCCACAATTGGGTCATTCGGATTCTGCATTCGGGAATTAAAAATGGCGTAACGTGTGGACTTGAATCTATCCCAGATTGAACACAGCTCTATATAGCCATTCTCATCTTAATCAACTTTTTGATTACGTCCAACCTCTGTCCGAATCATGTTGAGGCGATTGAATCAACATAGCTCGTATCGATTCCAATCGAGTCAACCTAGTATCGCTTCGAAGCATAATTAATTTTCATTCGCGAAAACAAACCGCGGATCTTCACGAACGCAGGACCTACTTTGGTTTAACGTGAAAGGTTGTTCTGTGAAATCTACTTTATTCTGGCTTTCATGAAATAGTCCAACTATCAGATAAGTCGGTGGACAACAACTCAGTGGAAATAACGTCGAATATACATAATTGGACAACGGATTTTATGCATTTATGACAAAAATCAGTAGGTGTAATTTACAGCAGCAACAATATTAAAAGAATTTACAAATTGTGGTATTTTCAACCGATTAAACATATTAAGAAAGAAAATTTTCTACTTTATTCCAGTTTCTTGTAACTCAGGTAGAAAATGTTTATTTTGCATAAAGATCCGCTGTTTAATAATTAGACAGGCGAAAATTAGTAGGTGTAAATTTAAAACAGTAAAAGCAGAAGTGGGCAAAAATTTTGGAATAGATTCCTAATGCTTAGAAAAAAGGTATATTAACATAGGTCCGGAAGTGATTAGTTTCTGAGTTATTAATTATGAAAGAGAAGTGAGAATTCTTTTCCGGACCTATGTTGATGTAACTTTATTTCTTCTCTAAGCATTAGCAATCTCTTCCTAAAGTTTTGCCCACCATTTACGAAACACCCTGTATTATTGTCATTCAATTAAACACATTAAGAAAGAAAATCAATTTCTGTTTCACTCCAATTTATCATAATTCAGTTACAAAATTTTTATTTTGCATATAAAGGTCCGCTGTATTATTCTCATTCAATTAAACACATTAAGAAAGAAAATCAATTTCTGTTCCACTCCAATTTATCATAATTCAGTTACAAAATTTTTATTTTGCATATAAAGGACCGCTGTATTATTCTCATTCAATTAAACACATTAAGAAAGAAAATCAATTTCTGTTCCACTCCAATTTATCATAATTCAGTTACAAAATTTTTATTTTGCGTATAGATGTCTGTACACAATACAGTGTACGTTTCGTCGATAAACAAAATTGATAAATAAATGTATCCCGACACAAGACAACTGTTCCATATGACATATCGGGACGAGGTAGCATAATCAGATCCAACCGAAAGCCCAGGTTGTTGTACATTATGCGTGCAATTTGCAACCAACCTAAGATGTCGCTTTTCAGACATGGCGAAACCGAAGTACGGGTCTTAACTCTGACCCGGCCCGACACGACCCGACTCGGTTCGAAGCAGAGCCTAACCCACCCCCGTGTCAGATTCAATTAACGTAAGACAAATCCCCGACTTTGTTTTGTCCATACACAGCACGAAACCCTAACAGGATCCTAATTCTAATCTCACCGAATTTCAAACGACGCGACGACCGCGGCCGGCCTGCCTCCAAATCAGATTCAATCGATGAAACCCAAGCCTAAGAACCCTCTAACTCGATTCCGCTCTGTATTTCGCGAAATCCGAGGTGACGCCTGACCGAACACCGCACGATCTTAATTCCGATCAAACTCAAGCCTAACTTATGCTTGGGCGGATCCAATCCGGCCCTGACCCGACTCTAACAGCACTCATGCATAATCCAGACCTAACCCAGTTTAACTTAAATTCTCGAGACTTTTCCCTCTCCGTTTCTACCGTGCTACATTATTTCGAAGGATTTTAATATGCCCGAGTTCGCCGATCCACTTCTCCCATACCGCAAACACAAACAGGCTCGCAAGCACCTCGGAAGTTCGGCCAACGAACACGCACCGTTGCGCGATCGCTAGATTTTATGTATTTGTGACGTTTCTGGTCCCCTAGAATGCAGTAAACGTCGAAAAAAGAGCTCGGTAAAATCTGCAGGTTCTGAATAGCAGTAGGATTGTCCGAAAAGTTTCTCTCGCAGTAAAAACGAATTTATTATTTTTATATCTTCTCAAGCTTCCGCCTTACTTACCCGTGACATTTTCTTTCAGTTTTTTTTTAATAGTCTGAGTTTGCATCGGATGCATTAGTCGAAAACGAGTCAGACTTTCGGGCAGTTGTGGAACTACAAATTTTGGGACCCCGGGAAAAAAACAATTTATATTATACAAAGAAAGGAAACTTGCATTACAAGATAATAAATGCAAAAATTTTGGATCAGCAGAAAAAAAAGAATTCATACAAAGGAAGAAAATTTGCATTACAAGATAATAAATGCAAAAATTTTGGATCACCAGAAAAAAAACAATTCATACAAAGGAAGAAAACTTGCATTACAAGATAATAAATACAAAAAGTTTGGGTCACCAGATAAACAACAATTTATAATATACAAAGAAAGGAAACTTGCATTACAAGAAAATAAATGCAAAAAATTTGGGTCACCAGATAAAAAACAATTTACATTATACAAAGAAAGGAAACTTGCATTACAAGAAAATAAATGCAAAAAATTTGGGTCACCAGATAAAAAACAATTTACATTATACAAAGAAAGGAAACTTGCATTATAAGATAATAAATGCAAAAATTTTGAGCCCCCTCCGATTACGGCCCTCCCTGCGTTGCGTGGTTTTGCGGTATTACAGTTCCGCCCCTGCTTTCGGGACAACCTGATAGATAGACTAATGGTAAACGATATGTTCGCATGAAGATCTACGATTTACCAATCTATATTACGAGACGAAATCACTGTGTATGTGTAAGCGTATTGCAATTAATGCAGATCATTTTCATTTTGCATAAACAAACCACACACTACAGAAGGAGAGATATTTCTATTGGTCTCCTCTCCTGTCTCTTCCGATCGAGGCAGACAATTTTTATTTTGCATAAAAGTCTGCAGTCTACGCATTACAGAAGAAGAGATATATTTCTATTGGTCTCCTCTCGCAGGCAATTTTTATTTTGCATAAAGATCCGCAGGTGACGCGTAGGTACCGTCATCCGAAATGCGAAGAAAACCGGTCCTGAGACATCGTCTTATATCGGAACGAAACTGTATTTGCGAAATAACGGTGGCAGTCAGAAATAACTATAGGCCTAGAAGGCAGGAGACCGAGGGTCGATGATACAATGGAATATAAGTATACGTGCACATGTATATTTTTTTTACACCCACCTTTTAGGAAATACTGAGGCGTATTCGGCAAGCGGTATAAAAAGTATTTCTTCTTCGTGTAAAATAATATCTTAACACATTGACGACGGGGCATTTTTATTAAAACTTTCCTATACGACGGGTGATTTTAATGACATATTGGGTTGTCCGGAAAGTTCGTGCAGATTTTTTTTTTTTTTTTGGAAATTATACAACGGCACATTTAAATTTTCTATAAAAATCGGCACGAACTTTCCGGACTACCCAATAGAATTAATGATGTAGGTAAGATAAGCTTTTGAACGAACTAGTGTGGTGCATTAAAATGCGTAGAATAAATGTAAAAATGCATCACTGTCATGAGTAATAAATAATACCGGAGACTAGAAAAACACACGCTCGTCGTGAAACGAGAATTCTCGTTTCCCGTCAGTAACATGTTAATTGAATCGACGATGAAAATGGTGTCCACTGGTAGCAATGCACTCGCGTAAACGGTTAAGAAATGACTTTTTTGTTCGTTTTAAATACGGAGAAGAAATATTTGTTATGATGCTTGCCGAATTCGTTTCAGTATAATAAGATCAGTGTAATAAAATTATGTGTTCAGCTATAAGAAAAATGAAGGTGACCTTGATAACTCTGGAAAAACAGTGTTGACAAGAAATTTGATACAATCATGTTAGAGCTCTCCTCGAACAATGTTATTTCAGCTGATTGTACCGTTAACTGCAGAATAATCTAAGCTGATCACGCTTAGTGGTTCACCCTGTGTAGAAGGTGGTGCATCCAGTAGGTGTCTTGTTGCACTCGATCGTATTAACCCTTAGCACTCGAATTGCTGTACCATTATTAAAAATATTGTTTACATTATTAACTAAGTTAGTAATCAATTACTAAACATTTAAGTATCTTGTCAAATATTATATCAATTTCTTGTCAATTATTATATTAATTCCATATCCATAAAAATGGAGAAAAATAATATAGAATGGAATTATTGGTATCTAATCACTTACTAAACATCGAAGTATTTTATCAAGTATTATATCAATTTCGAGTCTATAAAATGCAGAAAAATAATATAGATGGAATTACATTGGTATGTAATCAATTACTAAACATTTAAGTATCTTGTCAAGTATTATATCAATTTCATATCCATAAAATGCAAAAAATAATGTATAATGAAATTATTCTAGGCTGGAAGAAATATTTAATTTTCAAGTTAAAGTAGCTCCGAGTGCAAAGGGTTGACGCACAATTAGCTACGAAGCCACCATGGAGAGCTGACTCTTCTTTACAACCGAGTGAAAGCGATCACATATTTCACACGAAAAGAAAAGATGGGTGAAAAGCGCGTTTGTTGTTAGAAACGCGCCCCGATTTTATTGAACGTCGTCGCTGAACGATGGCGAGTCGTCGAGACGTGTTCCCGTCGCTTCAGAGATTTTCGGTGGCGTTTCAGCGGCCACCGGCTGACTTCAGTCGCAATCCGAGCTGCAATGGAATCGATAGCGTTCGCCTCCGTGCACGTGGAAACGTGGAAACTAGAATGAATCGAAGTATCACCGAGCCCTTCGCCCCTTTCCCTCCGAGGCCAGTTCCCCGCGCCTCGTTGCACGCGAAATCACGCGATCCGTTTTCGAGCCTGACCCGGGACAATCCTTACTTCCGCTCCGATCACCGTTCGCACGATTTAGGACGAACGCGATAAAACTTGATCGGAACGATCCCTCCTTTTTTCTTCTTCTGCTACGACAAGCGTCGTTGCACGCTTGCTAATGCGACTTTTATCCAAAGCTATTGTGGTGGCACGTAAGCTTCTTTTCTAATCGATCAGATGCACAGGTTAATTCCTAGCAGAGTAGAGCACAAATCAACTAATAATTAAAAGTGACTAATAGTCTGATTAATTGTTAGTCAGGGGAAAATAGTTATTAGTTGATTAGTTAGTCATAACTACATGGAACGAGTTAGTCACAACTTTAAGTAATCGTTGGTTATTGCTTATTAGTTATGATTAATCATTAGTTAGTTTAAATGATTAGTCATCAAGTCATTAGTCACTATTGTGCGATTAACATACATTAATATATATACTCAAACTGTATCAGAATTTCTCGTAAGCATACTTGACCATAACGTGTGTTTTATATGTTTATAAACTAGTAGGATATTGTTTTGTTGTTATTATGTCTTATTTTAACTTATAACCATTTTTAGTCATTAGTCACAGTGAAATTCTAATTGCATATTTAGTCATTAGTTATGTCCTTATAGTCAGTGTTCAATATTCATCCTTAATACAAATTTAGTCATTATTCATTAGTCATTACGCTCAAATACTTATGTAATCATTAGTCATTAGTCACGGTCAACTATTTACTCATCAATCATTAGTCATTTTTGTAGAGCTTATGAAGTTATTAGTCAATAATCATAATTGTGACTAGAGTTTGCCCAACGGATGAGTTGCAATCAGAATATGCATCGATTAATTAATTAATCCTGAATAAGCATTGCTACCACTGCCGGTAGGTTTTATATTTTGAGATACATGTCCCAATAAAAAAGCAAAGTAATAAAAAACAAATTGGAGCACCGTATGTCCCCCAGGAAACCGTGCAACTTTTGAAAACATTTTTTCATACAACAAATAACTTACGAGTTATTTTAGATCGTCACATTACGGAGACTCACCCTGTATAAATATAGCTGTTAACTGCGAATATAAAAGAAACAATAACGGAACCTTCTCTGTGTGTATGGGATGCGAATGCGCCCTGTGTGCTGAGAAAAACGGATATAAAACGAGCTGACGACTGGAAAATTTTCGAAACTTTTTTGAATATTGTATACTTATCTTTTAACAATGAATGAAATTTCACAAATACTTATGCAGACGAAAAACTTAGAGGGTCTAATTAATTAACATAATTGGTAATTACCCCGCGGTACATGGTTAACATTAGAACAGCAGTACACGGAGAGCAGATTAATAATGATATTAATAATAATATTGTTACTACTCATTAGTTGCAACATTTTACTTTTACAAGGACGTCATTGTTGGTATTAAAACATACAATTCTGGTTCATGTTGATCCTAATTAGTGGTGCACTTCGAGAAACGGAAATGGCAGAATATACATGATAAGCTCTTGAATGAGATATTGGATTACGGGTTGTTGTTTCATGTCAAATAAACAATGCGCGGTGTAAGAACAACAAAATGTGGAACGATATTTGTTCGTATCGAGGATATTGTGTTCCGGAGAATGCCGAATTTGTGAATTTCAGGCTCCGTGACCTTTTGATATGTTTATGACTGACCGTTTCTACTTACACCGTATTATCTGTTTCGCGTGTATGTGCTGTTATCTCTGTCCACCGAATTATCGCGGTAAACAAATAACACTTTACCGTTGACAAACGTTTATAACATCGACACAAGTAGAAAAACATCCACTTAGTGGAAACATTGAAAATTTTATTTTGATTACTTTCGAATCGCGTCACCGACGACCGGACACCTTGTACGTAGACATATATAATATTGTATATAATATATATAATACATAGAACAGATATTCGTGCATCGGCGCTAGTTACCGTCTTCGTTATCCGTCGAGGAGATCAAAGGGACGATGATCACGCGGTCGCCAACAAACACGGAAACTTGCTTGCCAATTTTCGCGTTACTTTTTCGTGTCGCTCCGCGCTCCCATCAATCAACAGGACTATAATCTTATTCCCGTAAGTTGTTCCTCTTATTGCACACCTTCGAGGGAACGCCCGCTGCTCGGTGGCTATATTTAACGTTCTTCGACGCGATTCGCCTTCTAGTCCATCCTCGAGGATTTTATCTTCGCGTCTTCGCGTCTTTCTCTCCAGAATTTCTCCCGTAACGAAGCACAATTCGGCCGGTTTATGTGTTCCGCTCGAGCTCCCGAACCTAATCGCTGAGAGAACGACGGTGTCGCTCGGATGTATTGAGGAAGTATGAAAGAGCTGGCGATATTCAAACGAAATAACACAACGCTTCTGTACATAATTCTATAAAACATACTTCCTTGAATAGGTTGATTCCTGAGGCGATTACAAGTAACTTTTTCCTTTGCGAAAATGTCCTCCGCGGCCTCGTTCGGGAGTTATTGTCGAAAAACCCGGACCAATCGGAGCGCAGCTACAGCGGACAGACTTCGGCTCGGCCAATACGAGGTCGCATGGGCGGTATCCGTCCGCTGCAGCCGCGCTGTGATTGGTCCGCGTTTTTCGTTAATAACTCCTTAACGAAGCCGTGGAGAACATTTCCGCGAAGGGAAAAGTTACTTGAAATGACCTTAGCTATCATCCCTTTTAAGGAAGTACGACATTCTTGGGACACCCTATATTAACGAACCGAAATCAACGTTTATTTTCCTTACATTAAATCTCGTGAAAGAACAAAGGTATTTAGCTTGCAGTATTAATTGCGTGTATTATTTGCACGCTGCTCCAATGGCAATTTGTTAGACATTGTTTGAGAATAGTGAATTTTTTTTAACTTTATTTATTACAAGTTTATACATGAGTGGTCGTTTTTTAGATTTCGTTAATTAATCTTGTGATAATGAATTATTCAAAATTTATTTTTGAAATTGCATCAACTTCGCAATGGTCATTAGTTTATACACGAGTGGTCGTTTTTTAGATTTCGTTAATTAATCTTGTAATAATGAATTTTTCAAAATTTATTTTTGAAATTGCATCAACTTCGCAATGGTCATTAGCAACTATAGGTTTATACGTGAGTGGTCGTTTGGTTGATTTGTTTAATTAATTTTGCAATAATGAATTTTTTAAAATTTATTTTTCAAGTTGCATCAACCTCGCATTGGCAATTACAAGTTTATACATGAGTGGTCGTTTTTTAGATTTCGTTAATTAATTTTGTAATAACGAATATTTTTAAATTTATTTTTCAAGCAGCTAGAAGTTCATACATGAGTGGTCGTTTTTTAGATTTGATTAATTAATTTTGTAATAATGAATTTTTTATTGTTCATGTTGCATCAGCCTCGCAAGGGTCATTACTAGACAGCGGAGCTTTATGCAAAATAACAATTTTCTACCTGAACTCCAACAATCTGGAAATTCTCCTAATTTGTTTACAGTTTCAAATTAGACCCACTCATTTAGCAACTACAGGTTTATACATGAGTGGTAGTTTTTTTCGATTTGATCCCTTAGCACTCGATTGGTGATTCAGAACCACCACTAAAAATTGCTGGTCCATTGTTTACAATATTGTTTACACTATTAAATATGCCGGTATCTAATCAATTGCTAACCAATTTAAGTATTACATAAGTTATTATGTATACAAATTTCATTAAAATGAAAAAAATCATATTCAATCGAATTATTCTAGTTCGGAAGAAATGTTTAATTTTTTAGTTGAAACAGCTCCGACTAGAAATTTTCTACTAATCAATTTCTTGCCGCCTGGGCGGCGGGTTAGCTTCGGCAGAAGGTTAAAAAGTTTGCGTGCACACGCTTTGGACGATCTCCATAGTAAGCGGCTCTCGTTTGCCGGGTGGAACGGTTTCTGCTGGCCGATCTCCGGTTTGCATATTCATCGGCAATAAAAGTTGGACAAATATTTTCGAACGTCGGCGCGGAGAGTTCCAGCGTCTGAACAATAGGGGTAATTCCCGGGAGTTCTCTGTTCGCGGGACTCCGGCCATTGTCGGTTCTCGCGGCGCGGCAGTGTACACGATGGACTCGTATCGGTTTACGGAAACGCGTCAGCAATTTGCGAAGCGGAAACACTCGGTGAATCGACATTTGTCTCGTCGCGGCTCGGCTCGTGCACCGAGAACGAGAAAGAGAAACCGATCCGAGCCGAATGTACACAGTGCTGCGAGCCTACGCCGCGCGGCAATCTCTCGATATTTAAGAAAATCTGAACGACGAGAAGTTGCAGAATACAGTAATAAATCGATAAATGACCAAACCACGGGTCTGGCTAGAGACAATTATCCGGAAGGGATACTTTGACTTCTGCCGAAGGTAGGAAAGGACAGAGCTTCTTGGCCCCTCGGTGGAATGAGTAGTCGAAGGGACAATTATCGTTCAGACGTTTGGGACATTTATCGATTTATTACCGTATTACAAATAACTCCACGATAGTGTACAAATTGGCATTTTGGGCTCTGTAGCGCCCTAGATTGGACTTTCAGGAATCATAATTAACTGCTTATTGCGATATTGAAGCGTTAACGCGTTACATTCTGCTGTACCAACACTACTAATGTATAAATAGTAATAATGTATAGCTTTATAACTCCCTATGGGGAGTTCCATCTAAGCTTTCAATAAAAAAAATTGAGTCCCCGTGAACCCTTGCGTTTGCGTATACGTATATGCGGATCTATGAGTGGGAGTGCGATGGTGGAAGTGCGCGCACACCCTTAAAGACAAAAGGCTGTCCGGCCGAACGTGAACGCGCGGCGTTGCTCTCGACGAAACGCTGACGGGGGATTTATTTAAATGCACGAAATGGCCGATCGCCGGTGGCTGGAAGCTAGCCAGCTTGCAGAGGGGCTGATAAAATCGCTCGATGGATCCGGAGAGGACAATTAATCATTCGTTCCGTGTCGTCGCGCTGATTATCGAAGCTCTTTCCGCTTTGGCCGACTCTGCCCGCTCGAAAATGGCCACGAATGCCCTCCCTCCCCTCCCCGTACACACCGATTACCCCCTCCGTAATAAATAACTTTTTAGCCGAGCATTCTCGTTGCGCTTGTTCCGCGGGCACCGATCCCAAATTTCAACGTTGCCCACCTTTTCAACCCTCGTCCGACGAACATTCGACCGTTCTCTGTTTGCGGAACCACGCGAATGCCTCCCTCCTATGCCACTGGTAATTTTAACCATTTTGTTCGTTCATCACTCCGGGCTATCTCAACTCCAGAAATATTTCCGCTCTGCACGAGTTTGTTTATTTTATGCGTATACACAGTCAGCGTATAAAAGTGTGCGGACACTCTTGAAACGCCGATAACTTTTTTACGATTGTGCCGAGCGACCTGATTTCTTTTTTTTGTGAGCAAGTAGAAGCATTGGTTTACTAAACGACGTGAAAAATTATTTTTGGAAAAATTTCAATTGATAGGAATTACACGAATGAATAAAAAAATTTTCGCAATTATGTTATTTGATAAAATGTGTAAATATATCGATCGTATTTGTTAATTTGTTATTTGAGCTCGTGATGAAAATTTAAAATATGCCTTTTGTAGATATATATTGGTTATACCGTCGCTAAGAATTTCATCCAAATCGAATAACGTAGCTTCAAGCGGTCAAAAGTGGTGAAAATCGTGGTTTTTCACGACTTTCATCGTGAACATAAATTATTTTGATTACCTCAATAATTGTAGAATAAAAAATCTGGAGCCGGTCATTTCGACCGATGGTGGTTTCTTATTAAATAATTTTTAGTATCTCAATAATTGTAAAATAAAAAATCTGGAACCTAACCCAGACCATTGGTGGTTTCTTGTTAAATCATTTTTATTATCTCAATAATCGTAAAATAAAAAGTCTGGAGCCGGTCATTTCGACCGATGGTGGATTCTTATGAAATTACTTTAATTATCTCAATACTCGTAAAATAAAAAATCTGGAACCGGTCATTTCGACCGTTGGTGGTTTCTTGTTAAATCATTTTTATTATCTCAATAATCGTAAAATAAAAAATCTGGAGCCGGTCATTTCGAACGTTGGTTTTTTATGAAATCATTTGTATTATCTCACTAATCGTAAAATAAAAAAAGAGCTGGTCATTTCGACCGGTAGTGTTAGGTTTAATGTTAAAATAAAAATTGTTCGCATCAACTGCAACAATCGAGTATCATATAAAAATTAATATAAACATTAATGTCCATGAATTTTTAAAATCTGTCTACTGTTTTAAAGTGCAGCTGCTCATTTTTATCATGCATGCATCTTTTACTTAACCCTTTAATTTAATTATGCCGGGAACGGGGATTATTTATTGACTTCTATTTATTTTATCGAGACTGCGTCGATGAAACAAGTGCGTAGAGTGTTTATGTTTCGCATTCTTATGCATAGGTTTATTCGGAAAGTCATTTCGTTTCCTCAAGGGAAAATGAAAGCCAATTTTTTACTATCTAGAATAAGTTTTATAACATTTTCTTCTACTGTCTCTTGCGATTTTTCAGGCAACTTGAATATTGCTCGTAGAATTTCTGTTTTTTACTAGCAAAACAATTCAGTTGCACGACTTTACTTCAACGAAATTACTTTCCGAACGACCTGACACATAAATCATCACACATAGATAAGAACGTATCAGCATTTGTACAACTTTTCCTTTTTTCTTTTGCGTTTGGACAGACACATTTGTGGATATATACCAGTAGCTAAATGGTTAAACTAACTCCAAGGAGCGTAGGTTGAACAACCTAGAGCGTTGAGATAAACCAAATCGGCTGTTAGTAGCCTACGCGCGGTTCTTGGGCGGGTGTAATACGTGTACGATTGATCGAATCTTTTATCTTTCCGTCGGTTGCATGACGGCGAGGCGTGCAACGATCGTACAAACAGCAAAGCTGGGTCATCCTCGATCCTCGATAACGTTCGGGATCTGCACAATGGAAGATCTGCCGGCGATATTGTACATCGGTCTCGCGAACTTCATTTTTCCATCGTTTATTTCTCCCCGCGAACTGATAGTAGCGTTTAATGGATGAGCCTACGAGCTCTCTCGTTCTGCACACTTGGAACATTAAAAGACTGTCGACGAGTGTCCTCGTTTTCGGTTCAAGTTGCACGAGACCCGCAGTGCCTGCTATAATCGTTAAATATTAAGTTATATATATATATATATTTATATAAGAACATTACTTTTTGGAGTAACTAGTGTGCGAGTCCGCCTTTTACAAGAATTAGTTGGGCATGTTGTGTTTAATTGCTCGGCATACCTACGCCGCCGTTCAAAAGTTTCGAGTGTTTTCCACTACTTGGATAAATGTGACGACCTGTACGGACGAACATATTCTATTAAAAGTGTGACACACTAAAAGTGAGATTCCTCGGAACTGACTCGAGATATACAGCGTACTACACCCCCAATCCGTCTTGCTACGGATATTACGACGCTTCTAATCGTAAATTATATTATTACACGTGTTGTGACGGAATCGTGACAAAAAACTATTTTCTGGAAGGTGAGAAAACAAATATATAGGGGTACAGAGAATTTATTACTGGAGAGCTGATCTTTATGCAAAATAAATATTAAATTGGAGCGAAATAGAAATTTCTTTTCTTGTTTAATGTTTAGTAGGTTGAGAATAGTATAACAATATTCTTAAATTCTTTGAATATCTTTGATATTTTTTACCTAATCTTGTAACCAATTGGAGTGAAATAGAAATTTCTTTTCTTTGTTAATATGTTTAGTAGGTTGAAAATAGTATAATAATATTCTAAAATTGTTCTAATTTGATATTTTTCACCTAAATTCTAATAAATTGCAGTGAAATAGACATTTCTTTTCTTTGTTAATATGTTTAGTAGGTTGAAAATAGTGTAACAATCTCCTAAAGTTTTCCTAATATGTTTACTATTGTTCACGTAAATTATAATAAATTGGAGTGAAATAGACATTTCTTTTCTTTGTTAATATGTTTAGTAGGTTGAAAATAGTGTAACAATCTCCTAAAGTTCTCCTAATATGTTTACTATTCTTCTCCTAAATTATAATAAATTGGAGTAAAATACAAATTTTTTTTCTTTCTTAATATGTTTAGTAGATCGAAAATAAATTCGTCAGATATATTTACTATTCTAAATTACACCTACTAATTTTTTTCATAAATGCATAAAATCCCTTGTCTAATTGTTACTTATAAAAGTAATCGCGTTTAAGTTTTACTTCATTTTTATTCCATCGTCCCGATCCTCTATTGTACGCGATTGCCGGTATTAGTGCTATTATGAGAACGGCATCCTTTACGATCCATTAAATGCGGAAGACCGATTTTCCGAGTGCTATACGATGCACAGTCGTATTGGCGAGTGCGGCTCTAAAGGCGTTTCCGCAAAGGTAAACTCGGCGAAGATGCAGCAGTTATTCTCGTTTTATTTTCGACCTGTACGTCCTATTTGGCTCCGAGTACGCCTCTATTTCTTGTCCATCTCTTTATCGCGTCGCAACACCATTTTTTCGTCGAACCTGAACGAGACCGGCGACGCGCACTATTCGCAATCAGTTCACCCGCGCCGGCCACCATATTTTGTCCCATGAACAATTTTTATCGCGCTGGAATTAGCCTGCCACGTGTGCCTCGAACACAGAAATTAGAATGAAATCAGTCGCGATCGAATGCACGGACTCGTTCCAAAGCGTCGTTTCAATTGTATTGCAATTAGTTAATGGAAACTTGATTATTAGCCAGCGGATCTTAACGCAAAATAAAAATTATCTACCCGAATTGCAACAATTCAGAGTGAAGTGAACATTTATTCTGTCTCTTAACAATAAAACTACCACCGCCGGTCACATGACCGGTTTCTGATCTTTTATTGTAATTGAAATAAATTTAAAACAATTTTATTTTGTCTACTCAATTTTTCTATAAATGCATAAAGATCCGCATTTTAATTATAACACTATATTATAGTTATTAGTATGCATTGGTGTTTGTTGGATTATTAGCAGATTTTTATTATACAGACGGATTTTATGCATTTATGACAAAAACGAGTAGGTGTAATTAAAAATGGCTAAAAAATATTAGAAAAACTTGAAAATAGTATTATATTATTTTCAACCTACTAAAAATAACAGGGAAGAAAATAAATTTCTATTTCACTCCAGTTTGTTGCAATTCGGGTAGGAAATTTTCCGCAGTCTAATTATTAGCAATAATAATGCAATTGCCAAGGTGCAAAAATGAATTTCATTTTGAATGAGAAACACGGTATAGGACAGATGTCATGGGATCCGTAGGCCATGCATTTCTCGTACCCATGGGTCAGGACAATAAAAGACGCAGCCTTGGAGTTTTCCCTTATTTCAAATGGGCGACAGATTTCCTCTATCGCCTGCAACTTTCTTTTGCTTCAGTTCGAGTCCGGTAGCCGAACAGTGAAGACGTCCTCCCGCGCCATTTAAGGCTAAACCTACCACTGCCGGACGAACGACCGGTTTTCTATTTTTCATTTTGCAATTATTGAAATAACAAAGTTGCTTTCGTCATGCAATTATTGAAATAACAAAGTTGCTTTCATTTCGCAATTATTGAAATAACAAAATTCCTTTCATTTTGTAATTATTGAAATAACAAGGTTCCTTTCATTTTGCAATTATTGAAATAACAAAGTTGCTTTCATTTCGCAATTATTGAAATAACAAAGTTGCTTTCATCTTGCAATTACTGAAATAACAAAGTTGCTTTCATTTCGCAATTATTGAAATAACAAAGTTGCTTTTATTTTGCCATTATTGAAATAACAAAGTTCCTTTCATTTTGCAATTATTGAAATAACAAAGTTCGTTTCATTTTGCCATTATTGAAATAACAAAGTTCCTTTCATTTTGTCATTATTGAAATAACAAAGTTCGTTTCATTTTGCAATTATTGAAATAACAAAGTTCGTTTCATTTTGCCATTATTGAAATAACAAAGTTCCTTTCATTTTGTCATTATTGAAATAACAAAGTTCGTTTCATTTTGCCATTATTGAAATAACGAAGTTCCTTTCATTTTGCCATTATTGAAATAACAAAGTTCGTTTCATTTTACCATTATTAAAATAACAAAGTTCCTTTCATTTTGCAATTATTGAAATAACAAAGTTGCATGGTAATTGATTCGAGAAATATTTTAATCCAAGCACATATTCAAATAAAAATTGCAGAAAATCTAAATAAACGGAGTCATTTTTCATAAGCTAAAACATTTCAATCGCTTTCAGTGGTCGGTTTAGCGTTAATGAAACATTTTTAACCGAAATCTCCAGTGTTCCAGTGAGAAACCCGTTTCCCAACAGCATTCTATCCATTAGCCGGGATAGGACGCGTTAGTTATCTTCCGTAAACCAGCACACGAAGTATCCCTCCCGTTTACTTGCATCGGTCGTTGCAATTATGATTTCATTGCTGTCGGTCACCGACGACCCCCACAGCGTCAGTGACAAGTCGACGACTGCCGGTCATCGGTGACCACGACGGCAGCGAACGTGTCAGCACGTTACGGGCGGATGACGAGGTATTACATCGAGTTTCATACATTATCCACCAGTAGAAATTATATTTTATACGTATTTTGAGAATATACGTTCTCAAATGACCAGCCATTTAAACTTCTCCTTCATTGTTTAAGGACCTGTTGATAGTTTAGTGTGCACTCCCTAAGAAATTGACGTAGGCTGACTGAGAAGTGCAGTGAAACAGGAAAGGGCAGACAAACGAATCGCTTTTGTAACAATTTTCAATCGATATCTCTTTGCAATATGACGTCAGTTCACTACGGAATTTTATATAAAACTCGCCGGTTATTTTCTGTCTTTCGAGATTATATATAGAATTATTAACTACTGTACTAAATGCAACGAGGACAGCTGTTGAATGCAATATTAAGAAATAGATATCTAACATTCCAATGTTATATATTTTTATAGGATACTGTATTGTATATTATTCAATTTCTTAAACTTATTAACTATAATTTTATTAATAATTTCTTAAATTATTAACTACTGTAGTAAATGCAACACGTCGGTAGAAGATTAGTTATGAAAGCAACGAGGACAGCTGTTGAATGCAACATTAAGAGATAGATATCTAACATTCCAATGTTATATATTTTTATAAGATACTGTATTGTATATTATTCAATTTCTTAAACTTATTAACTATAATTTTATTAATAATTTCTTAAATTATTAACTACTGCACTAAATGCAACACGTCGGTAGAAGATTAGTTATGAAAGCAACGAGGACAGCTGTTGAATGCAACATTCAGAGATAGATATCTAACATTCAATGTTATTATTTTGATAGGATACTGTATTGTATATTATTCAATTTCTTAAACTTATTAACTATAATTTTATTAATAATTTCTTAAATTATTAACTACTGTAGTAAATGCAACACGTCGGTAGAAGATTAGTTATGAAAGCAACGAGGACAGCTGTTGAATGCAACATTAAGAGATAGATATCTAACATTCCAATGTTATATATTTTTATAGGATACTGTATTGTATATTATTCAATTTCTGAAACTTATTATAAAATTCTACGTCTTGAATGCGCGTGTCATCGGTGGTACACGTGACACAGGATGTGTTAACCCTTCGACTTATACAAAGGCGTCTCGAATACGTCACGTGTTTCTTTATGACACTGTTCACGTTCAAATGAAACTTAACGCGTTCACGCCGGCATGTACGGTGGTACAAAAATTGTTATTTTCATAGGTCGTGACCGTGTTAACATTAACATGCAAATATTACCAGCAACGTGTCTCTCGTCGTTAAACTGATTCTATGCATTCATGACAAAAACGTTGACTGTTATATTAAGAAAGAAATCAAACTTTTATTTCACTCCACTTTGTTGCAATTTAGATTGAAAATTTATTCAACAATTTACTAGTTAACACTTTATCTACCGAAAGTCTGTTAATAAAATTTTCGATAATTGTACAATATCAAAAGGAAACTTGAAAATAATTGTTCATATAACAATCTAAAACGAAATTATTACATTACCATACTGGAGGTGATTTGTCGGTTCGGGATGAAAATTATTATTGTTGAAAGATCTATTAAAAAATCCTTAACCATAAAAAAGATATTTTTATAAAAAAAGATAATTCGATTAGTATACTGGAGGTGCCTCGTCGGTTCGGGATGAAAATGATTATTGTTGAAAGATCTATTAAAAAATCCTTAACCATGGAAAAATGATAAAATAATCGCCGATGGATAATGAAAACTTAAAAATAAATGTTCTCATAACAATCTGAAACGAAATTATTAGATTACTATACTGGAGGTGACTTGTCGGTTCGGGATGAGAATCATTATTGTTGAAAGATCTATTAAGCAATCCTTAACCAGAAAAAAATGATAAAGCAATCACCGGTAGATCACGGTCAAGCTCGCACAAACGATCAGTTAAATGATAAATGATAGCTTCGATCGGATCGAACTTGATTTACTTGGTACATCAATATTCCAGCGTATCTCAGAAATACTGTACGGGTCATAGATGCATGGAGGTCCGCAGTCTAGTGACGAGATGCGGTACGGTTGTCAGATTGGTATTCGGCGCACGAAAATGGGAGTCAGCTACTATGGTTATTGGAACAGAAAGTATGTGTTGGACAGCGTTGCAGGTTGCACGTGGAACGCGGACTGGGGCGGGGCGGCCCCCGGAGGCAGTAGTAACGGCTAACGAAACCCTCCCCTTAAGCAGAACGTCCGCAACGCGGTGTCCCCCTTTGTTACGCAATCGACTCGACTCGAATCGAATCGAAGTGAACGAACCGAACGAATCTGTTCTCAGGTGCGGGAAAGGCCAGCGTCATGGACCGTGTCACCAACGTATTCTGCGGGAACGCCGGTGTGGCCTACATGACTCTGCAGAGCGCGAACAATGCGAACGCAACCCCGGAAAAGCCGAGCCGGAGCGTGCCGACGTCGATGAGCAACAGCACGCCGACACGGGGACGGATATCCAGGAACCGTTCGAAGAACGTCCCGTTGGCCAGCGGAGGAACCGGCGGATACGTTCGACCCGTCTCGTGGGAGCAGCTGATGCAGGACGACCACTTCCTCGGCAAATTTTTCCTCTACTTCAACGCGATCGAGAGGCGAACTTTGGCCCAGGTCCATACTACTATGCCACCACCATCGTCACGATAGCGCACGGTTGAATTTCCAATCGGTTCAGGAGGGGCTCCAGTTGAACGAGTGAACTTCACTAAGAATCAAAAATTCATTTTCCGTAATTGTCCTCTTACCTTCGTAATTGTGGTACCAACGAATTGCCGAGATTCTCCCGGTTAAAATGAGTCCAAACACGAGGTAAATCGGACTACTTTTATCGGTTTAGGTACCCAGGCCCGGTAACTGATCGTCCACGAGCTGCCGACGCTCGAGCCGCTACCCCCACTACCGCGCTCCGACTCGCGCTAGCGCGAGAGGGGGATACGACCTCGAGTAAATTGCTCGTTTTGTTAGGAAGTACCGTGGCGAGATGAAAAGGAGGTCCACGGGGCAAGAGGTGTGTCCCCATTCTGCCTTCCCCTTCTATTCCCCACGCTTCCGCCGCGGCCCGGCCACGTGATCCGTCCGGTAGAGAGAGGGTAACTTTTCCCCTCATCTGGCGTCCCTGCTACCAGGGATGCTCCTGACGTCTCACCACAATAGGGCGAGCTCGTATTCCCCTCTCGCGCTCGTGCGAGTCGGAGCGCGGTAGTGGGGGTAGCGAGCGTCGGCAACTCGTGGACGATCAGTTGCCCGGGTCTGAAAAAAAGTTAGTCCGATTTACCTCGTGTTTGGACTCATTTTAATCGGAAGAATCTGAACCATACATCGGTGCTACAATTATAAAGGTAAGGCAACAATTATTGAAAATTGGATTTTCATCCTCTGTCCTTGTCTACCGAGGCAGCTTTGTCCAACTCAAGATATTTGTAAATTTAACCGTGCGCTACTGTACATTTCTAATTAGTTAATTTCTGCACGTTTATTTTAATGTTTAAAGCCAGGGGTAATGAGATCAAGAAAGAACATTTATAGAGCAAACGATTGGGTCTAACTCTTGTAAATTTAACCGTGCACTACTGTACATTTCTGATTAGTTAATTTTTGCTCGTTTATTTTAATGTTTAAAGCCAGGGGTTGTTCAATATTTCGTTTATCAATAACGTACAGTACTGTGCATTAGTGTGGAAATATAGTCAACGGGAGAATGAATAAGTTATAAACATCGGTGTGGTGTCCCAACAATTCAAACGGGAATGCGCATATTATAATCTGAAGACATGTTTCTCGCGTGGTTCACTTTATGAGTCACTTTAACTCGGATCGTCTTGAATAAATGACGAGAGTGTAGAATTTGTCACGGATATGGTTTATGTCCAGAGTACCCGGCTATCTTTGTCTTGCGTAATTCTCCTTGAGAAGAAGGTAATTCCTCTTGTCAGAAATAAATCAAAGCGGTGGAGGAGGATTCGCTGCGCTATGCGCCCGTGTCGACTGCGATTGTTTATGACTCTGTTTATGACTCCGCTTAATGATACTGTAGAGCTAGCTGTGTAGCTAGAGCTACAGAAGTCCCGGAAGTTCCTAGCAAAATTTGCTAAAGTCAGTCCTAATACGATTTATATACGTTCGACTGTTGTCTCGCTGGGGAAAAAAGCTTCGCTCGACGTCACGTTCACGGATAACTGGGTGGATGCATGAAAATTGCATCAATTATATTTTATTGATCTCTGTTCGCCTCTTGAAACGTAGACGCGAGGATACAACAATATCACGATTAGTTAAAACAGCGAAAAGTTTAAAACAGCATTGATACGTTATTTTGAGTATATTGAAATTATTAATGAAAAATATAAATTTATATTTAGCCCGTGCGTCCTGCAATTGATTCGCGAACTTTTTATTTTTCATAAAGATCCGGAGTCTAATAATGATACTTACAAAATACAGGACGAATGACTGACGCGTATTAATTAATTAATGGAATAAAAATTATATAAATACCTTGCTTTTAATATCTTAACATACAAAATCGATTACCCGAAGATGTCTCATATTTTTAGAACCCCTGCACACGAAGACTAGAAGATCTTCCAATAAACAGCCAGCGGATGTTTATACTAATTTATATTCTACTAGGCAAATTCGCAGGAGTCGAGTAAAAAGTGCTTCCTTTATTAAAAACCTAACAGTTGCGATCCTGTATAATGAAGCTTTCATTTCGCTGCATTCTATGCTTTTGTACACTTTTCGTAGACAAAATGTAAAATACATATACAGTCACCGAAATTTGTTTAAACGCACTTCGAAAATTAAAGTCTTTATTACCTAATTATTTTTTACTTAATTACAACGAATGATAGCAAATATATTTATACGCTAAAATCGATTCTCCGAACGCTGTGCTGTCTACTACGACTTGAAAGAACTGGGTGAAGGCATGACTTTCTATCCGACTCCTGTTTTCCTGCAAATAGCTTCAGAAAATGTTGCTCTTAAATTAAATGCGGGACTGCAGCCCAAGCAACCTGTATGTACAGGTGGCGGCAATATTAAGTGAACACTCTTAAAAATCGCATAACTTTTTTAAAATTGGTCCAAACGACTCGAATTTTTTAAAGATGTTATACCGACTAGTTCGCTAGAGAATGAGTAAACAAAAATTTGTTTAGATTGCAAATGGTAGGAATCATAAAAATATTTTTAAATGATGTTTCTTCAACTTTTTTACCTGAGCCTGTAACGATAATTTAAAAAATGCGTTTTGTAGCTAACATCTTAAAAAAATTCGAGTCGTTTGGACCAATTTAAAAGAGTGTCCATTTAATATTTCCGCCACCTGTAGTTTCATTGTTTAAGTGGTTTGCTGATTGTCGACGCGTTTACAGGTGTGCACAAGATGGAGAGACATACTGTACGCGCGGCCACGGCTTTGGGCAGGCTTGGTGCCCGTCGTCAGGTGCCGGGAAGTACGCACCATGCTGCCCAGCTCACGTACCCGCCTCTACGCTTCCTTGGTCAGAAGAGGGTTCCGATCATTGGTCCTTCTAGGCGCCGCCGACGAGGATATTCCGGAACTGATCCATGGATTTCCTCTCGCGCAACGAAACGTTCACTCGTTGTCCCTGAGATGCTGCGCAGTCACCGATAAGGGCCTCGAGGCTCTTTTAGATCATTTGCAAGTGAGCTTTAGGGCTAGAAAATAATCTTTCGAATGATATAATAGGGTGCAACCCCGATAACCAATAAATCCCACCGTTCCGAAGGTCTGCGGAACTATAAAAGCGAGGTCAAACTTTATGGATTGTTAAGCTATTTTCTTTCTTTTTTTTCGTGGAAAAATATCATTTCAACTTTTATGCATTACTGGGAAATTTCGCAAGTTGAAAGAAATTCTTCAACATCGTTTTATTCGGATTTAACAAAATTCTGTAAAAAACCAAAATCTCTTCAACTATACAGGATGGTCCTTTCCGAGTAAGGCTAGCTAAGTATGTCTTCGGGTTATTGCGATGCATGGAAATATTTGTTACGTAACGTACGTGGTGTCAGTGGACCAAATGTCGGGCAAGGATACTTTTTTCGCAAGGTCATTTTTATTGGAATTATAAAGGTCATCGATGTCTTTTGACACGTAATTACATTTTTTTATCGCATCGAGTAACTGGTCGAAGAATACATCCAGATATGTATAATAACATGACCTTGAAATGACCTTGGTCTTTGAAAATTAAAGCGAACACTCCGGAAAAAATAACCTTGAGAAAACAATAACATTTGCAAAGAATTCGTCTTGTTATTTATATTGCAAATGAAGGAGATATTTAGGCGGACCACCCTGTATACGATTTAAGACTGTGCGATAATTTCAATGTCCATAGAATGTTCGAGAACTTTCGTATTCGCAATTATTTTCCAACGCAGACGAGCTAAATTCTACCAATTTTCTTTCGTATTCTATTTCTATTTGCATAAACTAGATCTACCGCTGTCAAGCTTTTTATGGATTAGACATGACCTCACAGAACAAATCATTTATTCATTAGGCAACCGAGGAAGTTCGTGCCGTTTTAATCGATAGAGATAAATGATACACAAAGTGGATCGAACAATAGCTTTCTCTATTCGTTAAAAAAAAAGTAGATATAAGTTCTCTCATAATTAACACAATCTGTAATTGCGAACCTAGAACCTGACGAACTTCCCTGGTTCATTCCTGACGCGTGTCTCTCTAGAAAATTTTGACGGGGTCGCGCGAGATCATGCGTGAACATTTTTCTAACGGTCCTTTATTTTTAGGCGTTGTTCGAGCTTGAATTAGCCGGTTGTAACGAGATAACGGAAGCTGGCCTGTGGACTTGCTTGACACCTAGAATAGTATCGCTCTCCTTGTCGGATTGTATTAACGTGGCCGATGAAGCCGTCGGGGCTGTCGCTCAATTGCTGCCGAGCCTCTACGAGTTCTCGTTGCAAGCTTACCATGTCACCGACGCCGCCCTTGGTTACTTCAACTCCAAGCAGAGCAGTGCCCTTAGCATTCTGAGGCTCCAATCCTGCTGGGAGCTTACCAATCATGGTGTACATAACATTGGTAAGCTCCATTTAAACCACCCGCACCACCAACTCATTGTCATTCCTAATAACATTACACGTCACGACGATTTCAATCTCTTTTTAACACCAAACGTACCACAACCGGTCAAATAACCAGTTTCTGGTTTTTTTATTTTGCAACTATTGAAATTACTATGAAGCACATATTATAATAAAAATCACAGATAATCTATAGAAATACTGTGATGTCATTTTTATAAGGCAACAGATGCCAGCCATTTTTAGAGCTCGGCAGTCATTACTAGACCTGCGGATGTTTATGCAATATTCAATTTTTATAGGCAAATCTTAAGAAAGTGGAATCACGTAGAATTTTGTTTTCAGTGGTATTAGTCTTTGCAGTTCTGGAATAAATAAAAATCGTACTAAATTCTGTGGAGTTTTATGCTCTAGCATTTTTTTACAATTTTTAGAAACCATAAATGCACAAAGATCTGAAGTCCAGTAACGAGAAATATCCTCAAAAATAGGTTTCAAAAAATTGATAAATTATGTCTGAAGGTTAATTATATAGCCAAAGATACCTCAGCTAACTTGCACAGAATTCGCGAATGATCCTAGTGTGATACTTAATAATATTTCAAAAATTCTGAATAAAGTCAGAGACACCTTCAAGCACATAATTCAAAATTAAACAATCGAAATGTTTTAAAGAAGTTAACGAAACTTGATATTCGCAATACCAGCTAAGGGTTAAATTCCATTATCGTTACGTGTCGAACCATCTTAATTTGCTAACGATTGGCTGAATTAAATTCCGGCTTGAAGCCGGTTCACTGAAATGTCAATCGAAGTTTCTCGAGATTGGTAAACGCGAAATTTTTGCGAATATTTGCACGATAGTTAGCACGCTAACGAAAGGAGACACGTCAGACGTTACGCAAAGACTCGGCGCGGACGAGACAATTGCGTCAACGTGTTCCACGAGGCGACGGGGTCCAGGTAGAAATACTGAGACGATGATAGCGTGAAATTAAGTCAGGTGTCACACGCATCCGGCCATTATAAATTTAGAATTAAGGAACACAGCTTTATTTAGCTTTCTAGATGTCAGCAATACTTCAGACTTAATTTCCTGGGCGAGTGGGTGGTCAACGACCGGTTGCCGTTATTTATACAGTGAAAAGATTTTCATGAAACTTGATACGCGTAAATACACGCGACCTCCGAGACACGACTCGCAGCGTCATGAAGCTGGACCGTGTGCTATGCAAATGTACAACTATTTTTAAAAATTTCGCCTCTCTAGCATGCGACATTAGAAGATCCGTTAAATTCAAGCTACTACGACGAAAAAATGAGAATCGCGCGAATCGAAATTATTGTTTCAATTGTTCCGGCTATGTCCAAGTTATGCGAATGTTATTTTTAGCATCGGACTAGAATATATGTCAGTCACGCGTGACTGGCATAGCAGGCAGTGTTGAAATAAAAATAGAAGCTTTATCAAATTCTACTGCAAATAAAGGCAAAGTCTACGAAATCTAGAGTATGCAGACCATCGCGAAGATATGGACCAACGAGCATATTTGCAAATTAATATTGTACTCGTGTAAATAACAATCTTGTTGTACGTCGGTAAGCTTGTGCAGTTGCAAACATAGTCTTCTATGGACATAGTCACTTGTATCTTTTCTTACAAAAGGTATTCAAAAGCGGAACCGACACGTTTTCAGAATATGCAAAAGTCGCGTAATAATAGACACGATCTTTTTCTCTTTTCCAGTGCATTCCTTGCCGAATCTGACAGTGCTGTCGCTATCAGGGTGCAGCAAAGTAACGGACGAGGGTGTTGAGCTGATCGCGGAAAACTTGCCAAGACTTCGTTCCTTAGATCTGAGTTGGTGCTCAAGGATCACTGACGCAGCCTTAGAATATATTGCCTGTGATTTGAAACACTTGGAAGAGCTTACGTTGGACAGGTAAGAGCCGATCGGGAAATAACGGAGTACGAACGTTTCATTACCGTGAACAATCAAATTCAACGATTACAGATTGAATAATTACGGTCTATCGCTTTTTTAGATAGATTTTTTATTCTCTAAATTAGCGTAGCAACGAGCGAATCCAATTTTCAGAAAACAAATCGTATAAAATGACATTACAACTTGGAACAACGTTACACTTGGACCAAGTGGAAACTGTGTGTCACGGACCCTATTCGACGACAAAATTTCACACCGTATTTCTTGCTTAATTGATTATTTAATGATGAACTTCTCTCTGTGTGCTGCTATTCTAATGTTAAGCATGTTCAGGGATTTTTCAAGCAAAATGAAAGGAAAAATTTGTCTGCATAAGTATTTGTAAAATTTTTTTAAAAGACTCGACTCAGAGTCGCCATTAAAAATTGCTGTACCATTATTCAAAATATTGTTTATATTATTAAAGAAGTCGGTATCTATATGAAATAGAGTTTCATAAAATGAAGAAAAATAATATAGAATGGAATTATTCTAGGATGGAAGAAATGTTTAATCTTTAATTAATTAAAATAGCTCCTCTTTCTAATTAAGTGAGTGCAAAGGTTTAAAAAGTTTGAAACATATCACAGGTAGCATTCCTGGAAAATTTTTGGAAATTTTCCAGTCGTCAGCTCGTTTTATTTCCGTTTTTTTCAGCATGTGGCGCATTTGCACCCCATACACAGAGAGAGTTAAAGATGATTTAAACAGTATGCCATGAACAGACAAAAAAATTGTGTTCTCCGCTTCTAAATCACTCTGATGACGTACGAACGTTGTAAATTCAACGAAAACAGTGTAACAAAGGAAACTTTAAAGCGAAGTTATAGAAATCCGTAAACGATATTATAAACGCTCGGATAACGTTCCCGATCGACCTAATAAATCCGGTTTAGCCAGGCAGGGTTTTATCACAGTGGAAACCGTACGATCCGCTCGATCGCTTCATTCATGGTCCAAATACTGAGCGCACTAACGAGCATTCTATTTAGGATCGGTCATTACGCAATAAGTGATTCACCTAGCAAGGCTAGTCGAGACACCTAAGGAGACAGACTTACATATAATCTGCTTAGGCGACCGATTGAGTGCTCGACAAGATGATATACCGGACTCCGGACATGTTGGAACTAGTCCTGATCGGCTAACGTGTCGACCGTGTGACATATTGTCGTCGAATGTCCGTGCCAATTTGTCTCTGGGAGTGAGACGTTAACGGAGCGTGCCCGCTCGATTAGCAAACTCGGAAGTGCAGTAAAAACTGAAAATTGACAGTCCAATTTCACAATGTCGCAAACCGAACGTTCGAAACGACGTGTTGATACTCGTTGCTTAAAATTAGAAATCGGATTTACAACATCAGGGACTTTGACTCGAGGAAATTATAAATGGAAAATTAGATGAAAATAAAATAGATAAAATTCGTTGAAATGATTAGGATGTACGAGTAACCAGAATCTACTGAACGGTTTCGTAGACTTTAGTTTGATTCAGCAATGTAAAAATATTATATGGAAAAATGAATATGCTATAAAGAATGTTCTTCTATCTGTGCAGATGTGTGCACATCACGGACAATGGCGTGGGTTACATCTCCACAATGGTATCACTGAGCGCATTGTTCTTGAGATGGTGCTCGCAACTTAAAGACTTGAGTCTTCAGCACTTGTGCGGCATGAAATCCTTACAAGTACTCTCCTTGGCAGGTAAGGCTTGTCCTATACGTTGGTCGAGGTTTAAAAGGTGGCACAAAAGGAATTGCGACCGGCGCAAGGTGATCCTTGTACAAAAATACATCGGAAATATATTCCTTTCATGAAAAAAATCAATTTCTATATCGATGAAATCGAAATCTTAAATGATCCTCTTGCCAAGTTGAAATTTAATAGATAATAGTTTCAGTGTCATAAATTTCGTATAAATTCCATTTCATCGAGTTTCATATTCTGGAGATAAGTCGTGCTCGTAAATCTCACAAGCTTATCTTGTACTGCGGCATGATAGAAACTTATATCACATTTTTATACACGAGGTAGACCTGCAAGTGAGAAATTAATCGTTAATCTCTCATTTACTGGTGTCACAATAGTAATATAATTCCGAGAATACCGCTTAAACCAAACTATATTTTAATTATGCCGACTCGATGTTCCCTTGCATTTCCCCTCAATAAACGAAGTTTATTTTTCAGGCTGCCCATTGCTCACGAGCGGCGAATTGTCCAGGCTGATACAGCTTCGACACTTGCACGAGCTCGAACTAACCAACTGTCCAGGAACATCTCAGGAATTATTCAACTATTTACGTGAACATCTGCCGCGCTGCCTAATCATCGAGTAGACTCTTTCACGATCGATTAGAGGCAGGGAATGCCTCCTGGAAGATTTTCTTCGGGTTTCAACGATACGCGCGCCGCGATCGAGAAACACAGCACGGGGGAGTTTGTGTTCCTTTAAACAGAACAAAAATGAAAAGGACAAAAAAAGAGAAAGAGAGAGAGAGAAAGAGAGATACGCGAGAGAAAAGACAATGTTTCACGTAAAGCAATACTCACAAAGACAATGGCTAACGACGACTGAAGAAGACGCATCACCGTGCGAATAGAGATGAAGCAATTGACGTCCAAACGCAAACTAAATACACTGTGTTTTGTTTCTCTTGTATAATGATCTATAAACGAGACAAAATGAAATTAAGAAGAGAAAACGAGAAAGTAAACAAAAAAATGAGGAACACTAGCCCTTAAACGTGTAAAGTAACGATGACGATACTAAATAGCGCATATAGGCATTTTTAATACACCGAAGCTCCTGTATGAATCGCACCCCTTCTGTTCACGCTAGACTCTGCGATTGTCGCCGGTACACAGTGGACTGAAACATGAAGAAACGCGATTCTGCCGAAGAAGCGTCTACAGGTCCTTTGTTGCAAACTTTGACACCCTTAAACGGGACTAATAATTGTTGTTCTTAAGCAATATTGTATCTTTGACCGCTCGAGACTGTTTAAGAATCCGGAGATAAATATCGTTGGTCACCATCTTCGCATCGAGATACAAATCGCATCGTCCGATGATTTTCTCATTTTTCTATGTGTTCCAATCCTTTTAGATTTGCATGCGACGAATACGAGTTTTAAACACCCCTCTCGACGTCATTTCCAATTTTAAACAATTTAATTTTTTTGACGTTTCTCTATATATGTATATATTATCAAGATGAACAAAAATCAAGTGTAACGAAAAAAAAGACGGGCTCTGTGTTCGTATTTTGCTGCACGAAAATCTACAAGAATCGTTTGTTGTCTATTGGAACGCAATATTATATCTGTCTTGTTGGACAGTGCAATTTTTAATGAATGATAGCACGTTGGATCATTCGAAAAATCTGTCGTACTTTTTCGTGTTTCGAGCCGCTAGGTATATTCCGCGTGTCCGGGACGCGGCTGGTCGTGATGTTTCCATGTTTTTGAGAATCGAGAAGATCCACAGAGAAATGAAATAGAGGAGAACGTGTACAATCGATAAACAATGTTCAGAGTTTCACGCGTCGCTTGATGATAGAGAAAACGAGAGGAGACAGTTAATCTTGTAGGTTCTCGCTGAAGAACGTAGAGGAAGTCCGATGAGACGGCACGTCAGACTCAAAACAGTTAGAACTTGGATTTTTATTGTACGTGTACTATTTTACTCCGGATGTGTTTAGACTGTTGTTCATCCCGCTTGTAAGGCCGTTTAAAGACCGCGATTCCAGTGCGTTAATCGCGGTGCATGAAGAGCATATACAAAAAGAAAAAAAAAATAAGAAAGACTAATCGAGCTATTTAGAAGGCAACAGTTTCACCGGCGAAAAAAGAATATTTAAAAAGCGCAAAAACATTCCGATGAGTCTTATAACGGAGATTTTTATTTATTTACAAGACACGATTCGCGTGATGTTCGACGACGAGTGTTGTTGAACTATAAAAAATAAAAAAAAAAAGTATAAAGAACAACCGAAAACGATCATTGCACATGTATCTATCGTCTAGAAATGTTTTCAGTTCTATTTTATCTACGTATACTCCACTGTCATGTAATTAATGTTTCCTAAATTTAAGGCTTACACCTAGCTAAGTTCTCGAATGTTTTTCATTCAATGTAACGATATACCGCAATATAGGAAAACGTATTTTATGTGTTTAATACTGTTAAACGGTTTCGACGGTTATTTGAAGAAACACGAAAAAAAAAAAAAGGAACTATACGAACGTATCGTAACTATGCTCCATCAGCATGTAACGATGTGAAGGATTTCACGCCACTGTTGCAGTCGAACGACTACTGACTATGCGATGTTCTTTTTGTTGAAACTTCTACCACCGAATAACTTCTGTGTAACGTTTTAGCATGACCTCGAATTTTACCGAACTGAAATTATTTTTTGCGTGTTACCACATATTTAGCACACAACGTCTTTGTATATATTGTACAAATGATAATTAATAATTCTGTTACCAATGGAAACTAAATATGAATATATCCGCACAGTGAAAATTCTATCTGAAATCGGGTCGGGCGGCGATCACGGATGTAACTTTAAAACGTGATAACATGATGGAATGTGCTGTGAAATAAAAATTTATTGATCCAAATTTTATTATCGCACTCTTAGGTATTCTCCCACCATGTGAGCAATCCAAGTCCTGGCTCGTCTATGGCACCCTACGATTAAAATGAAAATAGCAGAGTTAAAATTACCTCGAGAGAGCATGTTTCGATTGACATTTTACTAGTTATTAATTACACATACCCCCAAAGTGTACGGAGATATATTTTTAGCTTCTGACTTTTCTACGGACTCTCCAGATACGTTTGGTCCAGTGGGTAAAGCTTCCGTGAAGGTTTCCTTCACTACCCTGAACCGTATAATTTCTCCTAAGATATTTGAACTGTTATTATTTTACCCCATATAATCATATTTTACATTTTTATTAATTACTTTCAAATATTCATTAATATACCTGCATCCATAAATAAGTCATGCTTTTCACCATTGCCTGTGTCATACTCCCATACCCACGCTTGTTCCATTTGATCGAATCTCGATGGATGTTGCAGTTTATGAGGTGGGATTACAATATCTTCAAAAAATCCTAATGTCACTACAAAAGAAAGTATAACTCTAAATTATCCATAAAATCCTCAAAGTTTAGCAGGATGCGAAAAAAAAACAAATAGTAATGCCGTATATACATACCATGAACACCATCAACACTACAACTACGTATCTTCCCTATTAAAATTTCTTCCATAAACGGGCGAAACACAATAAAACGAAATACTACTTTAGTATGAGATGCTCCATCCCCAGGAAAGATATATGATTCTTCAATTTTTGTGATATCATGAAGAGCAATGCAAAGACCCACATTGAGATAAACCTGAAACGGGCATTTATAAAATTAATTTCGAACATTTTCATTAAAATTGTTTAAATTGTAGTATCTCTTACCTTGTTGGCAAGTTTTCTATTAAGTTCATCAGTAATCGCATCGTTCAATTTCCGTTTAAACTCCCACGGTGGAATTCTAACTGTGTCTTTCAGTTCAGCGAGAACAAACATTTTCACGATATAACCTAACACAATAATTCAATTATCCTTTTTCCATCGCTAAATATTTGAAATTACATTTTTCGTCTAAGGGTTTATTTTTGTCAAACCTTACGGACCTCCATACCGCGTGGATCAAGAAAGACCGCATTTGTGTCAACATAACCATAATTGCACGTGCTTCGAGATTATTCTGACGGACGAAGAGTAATGTAAATAACAAACTTAAAGTTTTTATATTTTAATTCGTTCGTATGGTTACTTGAAATAAAGAATACAGTATCGATACTGAAAATTGCTTGTAATATAATTAATAGTTAATTGAAAGGTCATTTTTACAAATTATTTAAGTTTAAATACGTGGTTACTTACCTGTTTAACAGCATGGATATCGTACAGTCAATTTTGGAAAATGAAACACAGGAGAAGGATTCACGTAAATCAACTGACGTGATCAAGGATGTGGAAGTTGAAACGGACCTGGGATCACTTTTAGCATTAGATTACAATACCATCAATATAAATACACTAAAGTAACCTAACTTATTTATAATGTCAATGCACTCTGTAGTTCTGTTATTTAAATTGTTACTCATTAATTTACAGGTCTGAGCAAGAAAAATATTTAACAAATTTGACGAGAGATAACGTGCAGATATTGATTAACAAAATTTGGGATCTCCCAATTGAGCGAGTCGAGGAGACAATAGTAGCAAAATTACCGAAACCTGAGTACGTGTTGCCCAGAGCCAGACAAATTCCAAAACCAAAACCCTTAACTAAATGGCAACAGTACGCTAAAGATAAGGGCATCACAACTAAAAAGAAAAAGAAGTCTAAACTTAAGTGGGACGATCAATTACAGGTAACTTTCATTTCAATAGTTAATTATATGTTTCTATAGCAAATGTGTACAACGATTTAATATTTTTACAGAAATGGATACCTACATTTGGTTACAAACGTAATAAGGCTGAAGAACAGAAAGAATGGCTGGTTGAAGTTAACAATGATAACAAGGTCATGGATGATCCATTTGCAGCAGCGAAGACAGCGAAAGAAGAGAGACGGTCCAAGAATGAACTACAAAGGCTGCGTAACATTGCTAAATCAAAGAATATTAAAGTACCACGAGTAGGTCTTCCAACAAAAGAATATTTCCCCGATGCTCAACAATTGTCTCAAGCCATCACCGTTGCCCGTACGTCAACAGCATCTGTTGGCAAATTCCAGAACAGGTATTCGCTAAAGCATCAATCACAAAATTCGAAAGCAACGCTAAAAAATTAACACGCAACATAAACGTTCATCCAGGTTACCAAAAGAAAAGGATGCCAAAGGTATTGCAAAACAAGTGCCCGGCATGAAACGAAAGGTAGAAGCACCTCCTCGAAATTTACAAGATGAGAAGAAACGTAACATAGATTTAGCCGACAGTATCCTCGCGCGTAACGCCAAAATTTTCCGCGAGGACTTCTCTACCCCAAAGTAGGTTCTTAAATATTCAACAAATTCCTTTCAAACACAATAACATCAACAAAAAAACGAACATTTTCACTTTACAGACTCAAACCTGCCAAGACATCTTCCAAGGTGAAGAAAGGCAAAAGAGGAGTGAAGCAAACGGGAGTAAAGAAACCGAAAGCGGGCAAAGGAAAGCGAGACATGCGTCTGAAAGCGGGCGGTAGAAAACGAAGATAAAAACGTCCGTTATTCGTTTTTTACCTTGAGTACATGCGATCAGTCATTGTTATCGCAAGACTTCAATGTATATTATTAAAATGTTTAATATTACAAATCAGGACAACATCGTAATAAACGGTACCACAAGAATATCGCGGCAGTTTTCCTATTAATAAATTCCAAGGAGATCGCGTATTGCTGGCCAGTTCGGCGTGAACGAAAATAAATGTATTCACAGGAGCGTTGCGAGTCGATAAAGTAGGTTGTCCTTTAGCCGGAGAATCAGGGTGACGGGAGAAAGGTGAAAGGTCAAAAGCAGTACGGGATATCGACTCGTGGAAGTCGAGAGGGCGAGGTAACCTGGTCGCGGGCACGAGGGAGGGCAAGTGCGAAAGCGGGTTGCCCTAGAATCTGTAAGGGGTTCCCACCCCGCATGTGATTTTGTACGTAACGTGTACGTGTGTACACGTTCAATGCCATCCGAACGGAACACCGACGCGTTCGGTCGCCTTTGCACTTTGCGCGCCTGTCGGAACGACGAGTGCAATTGTTTCCGGCATCGATGACTCGGGATTATTCGATCCCGAACGATTTGAATTATTTAACGATCAACACTCGACGCTCGCGTATCGCTCCGCATCTATCAATCGCGAAACGATTCCCCGCGGTTCATGAATATTATCGAATATTATATCGTCCTGCATGAAATAAGGACAGAGGGCGGCGCGGAGGCGACGTTGCATCTAACATTTCGGATCGGAAGTGCATTATCCTACTTACGTGTCCTATTTGACCATCAAACTGTTAAGCCTCGATGCGGCGATACAGCGCAAGGTCTACTTTAAAAAAATAACTCTCTGTATTCCCTCTGCATTCCCCGCAGCCGAATTTTATTTTAAAACACACGTATGGCTGTTTGTATTGTCTAAAAAGAAAAAAAAGCATGACTGATTGTTTTTTTACGAGTCCTTGAACAGGAACGATGAAAACGTTAGTTATAGAAATTATATTCGACGTGGACATCGACCACGGATAAGTAAAAGACTCGTAAAAGAGTCTATAGTCGGTTTACTATACCATGCAGCGAAAGCAAACTTTGACGTGCGAGGAAAGTGTTAAGCACTCGTTTCACTATTGATGCTGCTTTCCGCTGTAGAGTTGATCGATACGTTGCGAACTCGCGATTTAGTTAAGAATGGAACGAAATAGAGCGAATGTCGATTGTGCGTGACTGATTGTAGTGCGAACTACTGCTAATATCGAGCGTCAGCAGATCTGTATGAGGGAAGCAGGCATTATAAACAGCATTAACTCGAAATCATTTTCCTTGTATGAAATTATGTAGAGTTAGCAGTAACTGAACCGTAATAAAAAGTAGGTCCCGCTGAAATTAGGCGATAGTGAGAGTGGAAAGCCAGAGGGGACCAAATATCGTTACATACTACAATATAAAATATAATTGCGAATAATGAAGTAGCATCACGGTAAAAAATCGTACATGGCAACTATTTCCAAGTGGAACTACCTGGGAATACATCAGACAATGACTCGTTGAAAGGGCCAGCGTTCTAAGTAGAATTGGTAAGTGATGTATCAGACAATGGCTGCCTGTTATAAGGCGCCTGCTTCCAGTAGTAGCGGCAAGTATTACGCCGGACTGCGGTTGCCTGAAATAGGGGCTCCTTCCAAGTAGTAGTAACAGCTGTTACGTCAGGCATCTATAATGAACCTGAACTCATGATATTTTCTAACATAGGAAGGAGTACACGATAAGAAAAGTTCTGGGCATTAAATTGTCACTGTTTAATTAAATAGTTTCGAAAGTATACGTGCAATCGTAAGCGAACACGACACTTTGCCGCGGGATTTCACGCTCAGACCTTTCAAGCGAATTACCACCATTCTCCTTTTCAGACTTTAGTAAGCTCGGTAACGGTAACCTTCACAGTGAAAGGTATCTCTCCAATTGAAAAAGAATTAATCCATAACCCACATTCGCATACAAGCTATCTCAGAGCTACGACTTTATTAGACTTTCCTTCGAATTTCTGAATGACAAAATTGATATTCTATACGAGCACGAAATACGACAATGTACGTTCAATATTGAGCTCGCATAAAATAATCAGATCAATACACCCCGTAAAAATTGCAGATATTTATTTATTAGGTCGTAGAATAAATACATTCGACTGTGTTTAATATTAAATATTTGATTTTGTTTTATATAACAGAAATTATCACACACGAGAATAGATAGTAAGAAAGCTCTGTTCTTCGCTATATTTGTCAAACAAATGATCCCACGACAACTTTGTTCGCAAGCTGGGATCTGCACCTGAAAACATGCAATTTTCAAACTGAAAAAAAATCTTCTAACCCTCGACTTTTCAAGACAGTCAGAAAAATGTACTTTCCACCCCTCCAACATGGGTGTCACCGAATGTCTCGAATGAATCTCATGTTTCCGATTAAAAAAAAAAAAAATTTCATCGCTGTACAGAGTTGCGAGCGACTCCGCCCCCATTTCCTGCACAAAGTGCTGGCTCGAACTTCGAACTTTATTTACATGTCTAATTTACGGTCGGCGGGGGTGTATCCTCAGTTTTGCCAGCCGCTGTACACTGTACGCGGTGTGGTGTGCGGTGGTACGTAATCGAGCGGCGTAGCGCGCGTGCGAGGGCAACAGGAAAGAGGGAGGGGTGCTGTGAAGGGGTAGAGGAAGAGGAAGAGGGCGCGGATCGGCTGGCCGGAGGGTGAAGAGGTAGCGGTGGTAGCAGCGCGCGCGCGATCGGTGGCGGTGCTCAGTCGGTGGTTGTTCGGGAGAAACGGGCGCGTCCACGAAGGTGCGGGCTAGCGATGGAGGCTGCGTTAATCGCGACGAGCGAGTGATACGCGCCGTCTGCACACGGGGATCGTGTCCTGGATTCGTGGCCCCGCGTATCCCCGTCCACCCCCCACCCCGCCCTTATCATCTTCTATCCCTCCCTCGACCCCCGCGGGCCGTTTCGCGTGTGCGTGCGTGTCTCCTCTCGGGCGTTACTTGGTGTGCGAGTGGTACACTGGGTCCTCCGCGCACGGTGACCGTTTTGATTTGTATTCGACTGTAATATCGCGAGAGGCGGCGTATAACCGAGGAGAGAGACCGCCCGAAACCGGAGAAAGTAACGGAGGAGAGGCAGCACGGGACGATTTGAAAGGAACGAACAGATAAAAAGGGAGGAGGAGGAGGAGAGAGGTCTAAGTGCGACGCGGTTATAAAGGACAAAGAACGGAAAAGGCACAACGAACGGGGAAAATGTCGTCCACGTAGTCGAACCGAGGGGATCGGAGAGAGGCAGGTCGAACACACGGTGCATTGGTTACCCCGAGTCGTTGGTACGAGCAGCATTTTGGTGTTGGCTGGCTGACTTGATTGACGCCTGCTTTGCTATTGCTGTCTCTGCCGCCGCCGTCGAACCGCCGCCGACGTTGCTGCAGCAGTTGCTAGCGATGCGAAATGAGCGAGAAAAAGAGGGATTGTGTGCGTGAGTGCGTGCGTGCGTGACTGACTGGGAGTGCGTGCGTGTATTGTTGTTGCAAGAGAGGGAGAGAAAGAAAGTACGAAATGTATAGCCTTCATTGTTTCTTGGTCGTCGTGGTTTCTCGTCGTCGTCGTCGTCGTTGGTCCTCATCGTTACTGTACAAAAAAAAAAAAAAAATCGCTCTCCGTCGACGCGTGTCCCCAGCGCGCGAAAAACGAAGAGAGAGAGAGATAATAGTGAAAAAAGAGGGAAAAAGAAAGAACAAAATAATAAATGTGACGTTGCCCGCCGGCCACCAGCCAGCCTTTTATTCTTTTTTTGTTGAGCGCTTCATGTTGCCCTTTTTCTTTTCAGGAGATACTCGCAGTAGGTTATCTGTTTAACGGCATTTGTTCATCGCGAGTCGGTATCTGTCTATTTTCATTTGTAACCTCTCCCCCTTCCCCCCGTTTCTGATACTTCATGTTACTTGGCTTTGTGTATCCCTCTTTATTTTACTATTAGCTTCGTGCACGCACGTACCATTGCATGAACGTATTATACTGTACTATAATAATACATTGTACAATGTTCGTTGGAAGAGACATAGATACACCCGACTCTTGAATGTGTTGCATTTGGTAGCATTTTGGATGAGACCGAACGGTCTCACCCCGCTCGTCACGGTGCTGGTTTCTTGCGGTGGCTACACACCCGCTGTTCGTTAAACGACGACGCTCATCGAACATCCGTTGCAGCTCGCGCGACCGCATCACCCCTTTCCGTCGTTGTAACTCGGTTTCACGTTGCGTTTTAATTCACCAGTTTATTGTGTATCGTTTCACCGCTTCTGTGTGTTTGCTGCCCGTGGACATTACGCGGCCGGTCACCACCGCTGTCCACTTGCTTCTTTGCGCGAATTCTTTATTAGTTCCCCTTATATGTATACATACATGCATATAACTCCTTCTCTCGATAACGAGTCAAACAGTTCTGAGAAAAGTCCACATTTCAATTCACACCGATCAATGTCGCGTGGTCCGCCGCGACACATTTTTCATCAGGCGATTTGTTTACCCTCCTCCTCGGCTGTGCATCGGTTATGTAAACACTGATCGCTTACGATGAAAATTTATGAGGGTTAAGGACGCGGGTGAAGTACAAGACGATAGGGTATAGGCGGGAGGATCGGGAGAGACGAAGATAGATAGCGGAAGGTTGCCGAAATGAACGTGACGAAGTGCAGGAACGTAGAAGCGAGGGTTGGGGAGGAAGAACAGAAGGAAAACGATAGAGCGGCGCGGGAAGGGATAACTGGAACGTGTCACAGCAAAAAATGAAGTGGGTGAAGAGGGTTTTTCGATTTGTTAGATTCGTGTCGGAGCCGCTTGACCCGTCGACGGGTCGAGGAGCGAATCGGAAAGATGTCAATACAGAGACGCCTTCGAATATCTTTACACGAACGAGGTAAAAAAAAAAAAATTAAGAGAAACTGTTCGTGAGAAATATTCTAATCGTCGAACACGGTTCGCGTTCGGTACGATTACTTTCGCTCGATTCTATCGTTCTCCGCGATTTCACGCAGAGCAACATTGAAAAATACTTCTCTCGTCAGGAACCACGCCATTTTCAATTTGAAACTCCGCTGAAATGTGTGCTTAACGATGGCAGGAGTTCGCGTTTTAAAACAGTAACTAGCATAAACGGTACAGCGAATGTCCGATGTCTTCGATCCCAAAGCAGAAACTGTTCAGATCTCTGAAATCCGTTGAAAACCGATTGCCCCTTCATCAGAACCTATCGTAGTACTTTTAAACGTTCAGCATACTTCGGTACAGTATTGCCAACGATTCGTTTCTAATTAAACGGAGAAATGAAACTAAACGATAGACTGTTGAGTTGAACTCGCGCAAGTAATACAACATACATATAGTTAGTACGAAGTAAGGGTAGCTGCCTCCCTGTAAGCATAGCTGCTACTTGTGTGTCTAGTACGCATATGTAAATAACGCTGTAAATAAAAAGGCTTTTTCACGTGCTTCACGCTAGAATACTTAGTCGGTAGAATAGAAATGACGGCCGCCGGATAGCGGGCGGATTTCCGTCACGTTTCTTGCCTTTACAGAGGAAAAGAAAGACAGGAGGGAAGACCATGCGAAGGGACCTAAGCTCGTAACAGAGAGAACGCCTGGCCCGAAGGCGTTAAACCGGGAAGAGTATAATCGGGGCACGGAGCGATGTACGCAGCTGCGGGTGGCGCCAGTATAGCGAACAGGAGGAAGCAAAAACGGTTGCAGCTAAACAAACGCGTCGCCGAGGGTGCGATCCCCGCACGGCTGAAGACAGTTCCAGCTTCCCAGCAGCACCATCACCAGCATCAGCATCAGCATCAGCATCAGCATCAGCATCAACACCAACACCAACACCACCACCACCCGAGCAAGTTTGCGCGTCCGCACGTTCTTCCACCATCTTCCACACCACAGCCACAACCACCGTCATCCGCATTCCATCAGAGCATCGATCGACGGCGTCATGTCGAGAAGTCTCCGCAGGTCACACCTGTCTCTCCGATCCAATTCCCAATATCACCACCGCCGTTGTCCCTCGAATCACCTAGCTCGGTTACTTGCGCCACTAAATCCAACAACTTCCCTTTCCCGCCACCATCGATCCTCGATCTCCGAGTATCGCCATCTTCTTCGGAGCTACAGGTGGGTAGATTATGTCACCGGTAACTAAAATTGCTCTAGGATATCGATAGCACTTACAACACAATTTCTCTGTCTATCTATCTGTCTATCTCTCGCTCTATTTACTATATATCTTTTTAGAGCTCTTGTTCTCTTTCACTTCTTTCTCTATCACGTGCTAGTCGCTCTTGCCTAGGTGACCCTATCTTATCATGTATCTCGTGCAGTCCTTGTATAAGTATATTTTGATAATCCTCGTTGCACTTTGCACCTACTCTTTGCTGGCACACCTTTACTTATATATTAGGAACACACCATCGATTGGCTGTCTGGTGGCGTATGTAATCCCCGCGGTAACGCATCCTTGAACAGCCCCAGGTTCGTCAGCTGGTTATCCATTCATTGTAAATTTTAGTTATTAAAATATGTCTCTACTGGTTCCAATCAGCGCATACGTACATCAGCTATTACCAAAGGCAGACAGTGCAATGTTAGGAGTAAGTTGTAGTGCCTGGTATCAAGGTGGATCAGGTGATATTTGAGGAGGAACACGTGTGGTTTATGATTTTTTTTTTTCAAACGGGGCAAAGGAGGGGTCACAGAGAGTTGAAAATTGTATCCGTGTGTAAAGGAAGTGAGAAGGAGAAAAAGGAGGAGGAGAAGGACGGTCGGGATCTTAACGATCGATAAAACAGGCAAATGAATGAGCGGAATGCAGGCTGCTTTATTAATTAGAAGGGAGAAGCAACGGTTACGGGGGGGTAAGGTGGTGAACTTTAGAGAATTACCCTCCAACTTCGCCACCAGACTTATTCCGCCGCTTCCACGATATCCCCCACGATCTTATGTTTACGGGGTAAGTATCAAATCATTCCAATGTCCTGTATCATCGACGATAAGCTATTGGCATCAGTGGGTAATTTGTTATTCTTTCCTAGTTGATTACCTCTGCATCAACCTTATGTGCCTCCTTTTGAGAAAAGAAATTCATAATGTAGTGTATATTCTTGGTGTTCGTCCTTTTTTTTTCTTTTGTCTTATCATGATACATGTATTAATGTTTTTCATATCCTTGTGCATAAAATATTTCTTCGTCTAAACACTGTGGTCGTGGAAAAAATCAACTTGGATACAATGGAATGTATAAAATGTGCTTTAAAGTATTTTAAACTTTCTATGTCTTTCATTTTTTTTTTCCTATTGTATATTTATTATACATATACGTCTTCCGGTTGAAACATTAAGAATCGAAAAGCAAGTTGGAGAAAACGTAACAAATTGTCGTGAGATTTTTCGTCTCGAAAGTGTGTGTTGACTCGAACAGTTTACTGTTAATAAATTCGAAAATTAAATTACATCACAGTGCATTACACGGTACTCTATGGTCGAAGGTAAACGACTGTCGCATAGTGGGTTTAATCAAGTTTTTATTGTTGATTAGACTGCAATGAGTACAGTGTACTTATGTAAAGAAATTCTGCAGTACATGTACGTATAAACGTTTATACGTGTTTTTGGGATTGGTTACATGTATAAAAATTTTTTTCTGTGTTCTATTTAGTACTTGCATGCATGTTTTTTACATTATCATTTATGTGCCGAGTAACGAGGAAATAAAAAGGAAATTAATTAATGGACAACAAGATAGCGAAAGAGACTACAGAAAATGTTTAGAAATGATAGAGAAAGATGCAAATTATACATAATCATAATGTAATTGTCTTTTATGTTTCATTACTTATTTATATTGTATATAAAATAGTTCAGACAATATTTATACTAGAATAACAAACAGACATTGAAAAGTTCTTTAATATTTATTAGATTATCTAAAATACAAATTCTTGATAGTAGATTATACAATACTAATTAGAGTTGTTGCCAATTCAACAACAGTACTTCAATGTTGAATAATTTCAGTGTGGTGGAGGACCTGGTAAAGCAGCATGGCAAGGATGCAGCAGACCTTCTCCCCTCCCATTGTCTCCTATGTCCCCTCATGGATGCCGCGGAGATGGCTACAAGACAAAGCAATGCGAAGCTCATCGACGATGGATGAAAAGGAACAGGGTAAACTCAGCGCTTAGTGAACACAATTCAAAAGAACGAACATGTCGTTACCGATACAAAACTATCTTGTAAAAGAATCAAGTCGAGGAATATGAATTTTCTTTTCAAAATAGCTGAAACGAAACTATACTTTACTCTGTTTAGTTGGAAATAAACTACTATGACGTTTTTTAGATAAGAGACGCAAGTTATTGCTACGGGAGCAGTGGAGAAGATGACGAAGAAGATGGAAGCAGTAATGCAAACCGTCGTAGAGGAGAAGTTAGTGCGGCAGTGAATACCGTACTGTATGCGGGGCTGGGAACTACAGCGCTCGGATTGGTTATCTCGTTTGTCGGCACTGGAGAGAAAGGATTCCTCAGTCCGGAATTGAGGCTGGTGGGTCCTTCGCTACTGTGCGCCGGTTTACTGTGTTGCCTATTTCGGGTGCTGCTTTGCCTCTGTTTATGTCGTTGTGGCCAATGCCGTTGGGGATTCTGCCATGTCGCTTCCGACAAGAAAGAGAAAGTGAAGAAAGCAGAAGCGCGTCCAGCTGGAACATTGCCTACCGCCTCACTTTTGTCACCATCGCAGCAGCAGCAACAGCAGCAACAACAACAACAACAGCCACATCAACAATTGGCCGCGTGTTCGAGTGGTCTAGCATCATCGTCCACAAAAGCACACGAGCTGTTGCTCTCTCCTGCCCAACTACCAGAGTGAAGACACCGTTTACGAACGTTTTCTACGAAAATCAACACGCCGATTAACTGCCGGTTCATGTCCAATATAGAATTTATCTAATCTCCATTCGGCCTGAACCGTTCTCGCAAAAAAAACCATCACAGCCTAATTCTAGTACGATGCGAATCTTAGTGCTTAAAAATAATAGAAAAATAAACAATCGGCTACGTTTTTCTACCCCTACCGTGTTTGAAAAAGTAAACAAGTAATTATCAATGAGCCTTCAAATGCCTCCTCGTTTATTTCCTTCCATCTTTAGTTTCACTCTTTACAAGGTATCATTTAAAGTTAAATCTCACCTTCCCATCCGAGATTTTAGAAATCTCGTATCGGTTCTCGCATACGTAAAAACGGCTCACAGTCGCAAAACTGATTTCACAGTGTTCGCCAGAAAACGAACGCGATTATGCACACAGAAGATATGTGACAGTCAAATCGCGTTTTACACGGAATATTATCATCACTTTAATCCGCACCGATCAAGAAAGCTGAAACTGCATTTGATCAGCAGATGTATAACTGTATATAACTGGTGTGTCAGAAGTGGTAGCATTGGATCCCGTTGCAGCAATAGCAAACAACTGATCCTCGTATATAGTTCCCTGTGGTTCTGTCTTTCCATTACCAGTCGTAGCACCAGTACCTGGAGGATTATCTCCTTTCGTAGCTTCTCTATATTTTTGTAGATACACTTTTAGCGGTTCTACATAATTATCGAAACCAAGAGTTGTCATAGCAAATAGAATGTCTTCACCATTGATAGTTTTGCGTTTCTCCATGTGGCACCGGTCACTTGCTTCAGATGTGATGAACGATATGAATTCAGATACACATTCTTGAACACATTCACGTGCGTCTTTGGCTATTTTCCCAGCTTCTGGTATGGCTCTTTTCATGATTTTAGCCACATTCGCTATTGGAAGAAACCGATCTTGCTCGCGAAGTGGACCTCCACCGCTACCACCACCAACTCCTTCTAACGGGTCACTAGCTTCATGATTAGAATCATCTGTGTTTTCAGGATCATCTAAACAGGAGTATTGATCAAACCTGTGTTTTCCTATATAAAATTATTTTATTATAGTACTGTTTTCAATTCATTTTGTTAACATGGTAAGTAAAAGAAATTACAAGCAATCAAATAAAAGATAATTATTACATAACTAAAATATTTTTTTAAATTCAAAATACTTTATAAAACTTGACGATATCTTATAACATATTGGTGCAAAATAATTTGTTAATAAATTGTGTGTATCGCTTACAGATGCTTAACTTCTTCTCGCTAACGGTAAAACATAATATTGATGTAGAAAACTCTAGAAAAACTTTCTACGAGATTAACAAAGTGTCTATTTTAGCCCTCAATAAATCTTTTTATTTTGATGTTATTTTAGTGTAACGACGTTATAAATATTACGTATGTCGTAGAATTTTTACTTATATTGAAAGTAAAGAAAATCAAAACAATATTAACCTACCTTCCATATCGTCCGATTGTACGTTAATATATGATGTAGAAACACCGCCTCCGCTAAGGAAAGCAGTTGGGCTTGCCAGACGTAAGGTAATCATGGCGGCGTAGGTACAGTTATGACGTCAAAATAAGTAGAGGGGAGAATAGAATAGGTGGCGCAGTGGTCTACGCTCGCCAACAGATGGATAAGTAGTCAACATCTTTCCCACTATCCGATCTGTCACCGATCCCTATATCATAGACAAGAAATAGTCTACAGATGCGACAGGTGTAGACTGGTGTAGACTTTAGCAGCGAGGATATGAGAACGCTCATACCCGGGGTTTTTCTGTCTCGACTTTTATGAGTATAGACAGAGATAGATTATACCCACCTACTCCATGCTAAAAGTGTTAGGGTACCGTCTGGCAAGCCTATATACATTATGTAGTTGAACCTTTATTAATGGTTCTTCCAATTTGACTTACAGAAAATAGATTATTCAAATCCTACTTGAAATTACCTTCGTCGCACCGCTTTGTTTTCGCGACAACTTTATTGCATTTTCTGGCATAAACAAATCCGTCAATAAATAGACAATGATATCATGTGACCACAAAGCATACCCTGTGACGTCTATGATGTACTGAAGTACATTATAGTTCAATAAAAATTTCGAAAACACGACCACAGACGAGATATGAAAAAGAGATAAGAATTCATCTTAGGAGATCCATAAATAGAATATCTATTTTGTATTGGAACAGAGATTGGAATAAATAAATTTATAAATATTAGACCCATCTTTTACAATATTGTTTGATTTAAAGAAAGGATGAAATCTTTTATAACTTTAGATCGAATAATAAGCGTGTATAAAATTTCCTTAAAATTTCTTTACGTCTTTCAAATAACAATTCTGAGGAGTCAAGCGAAGTCGAACAAAGTTGAAAATTGAAATAATTATTTTTATACAGTTGGGAAATGATTTTGTATATTGGCACCACTGAACTAGTCATATGTATATCGTGCTCTTCTGCATATGATGAGCAACGTCACCAACGAGTTTATGTGAAACCCTTCTGTTACATACTTTTATATTTCAATTCATCAATTTCCAGACGACAATTGCTTTGATGATTTTTATTCCTTCGAATCAAGGGACATAAGTGGCGTACTCGTAAAACATGGGATCCTCCCACAGTATTGAAATACCTGGAGGTGGGACAGAAGGTTACCATATACTAAGGGTAAAGAACATTTGTCAGAATATTTTTATTTACCTTACAAATATAGATTTTGTGTTTGCTTAATGAATATCTCTATATTACGCTAGAGAACGAACCTAACAACTAAATAAAATTTTAGGACAGTCGCAAATTAATCAAGCAAACATTGCTAAATTATAATTATGGCCTGGTATAATTACAATATTTCATTTAGTCTTTACAATTACAATAGGTACAAGAAGGTTCTCCTGGACAGGAAGCTGGTCTCGAAGCATTCTTCGACTTCATTGTAGCCATTGGAAATACCCGCTTGGTCTGTTTTTCTATTATTTTTTTATGACATTAAAATCTTATGTATTAGGTGTGACATTTTAATTTTTGTAACAGACATGTACAAATTTTACTTGTTTAGTAATGATTCATAATTGCTTCTATTTTTGATAAAATCATATGTAAATAGTTAATGTTATTATGAACAAGAGCAAAAATTAGTCTAAACATATTTAGCTATAGATATACCTTTTACATAAATCATTATTGAAAATATTTGATTGATCAGTTATTCAATCATTGAACATATATGTATCATTTGATTTTTTTTTATAGAATCAGGATAATGATACCTTAAAGGAACTACTTAAGGATGGTGTAGACAAAAAATTAACACTTACAGTGTACAGTAGTAAAACTCAATCTGTAAGACAAACTGTCATAGTACCTAGTCTCACGTGGGGTGGACAGGGTCTCCTTGGAGTTAGCGTGAGATTTTGCTCCTTTGAGGGTTCCAATGAAAATGTTTGGCATGTCCTTGTAAGTATGTAGTAAGCGTAATTAAATCGTAGAAAAATAAGTGACAGGCATTGAGAACATTGACTAACATTTTTTTTTTAATTATGGATAATTATTGTATGTAGGAAGTACATCCATCTTCTCCTGCTGAGTTAGCAGGTTTACGACCATTCACAGATTACATTATTGGTGCTGATTCGGTGTTGCACGAGTCCGAGGATTTGTTCACTTTGATAGAGGCGCACGAATCACGTACTCTAAATTTATATGTATATAACACAGAGGATGATTCTTGTAGAGAAGTCACAATTATACCTAATCATACGTGGGGTGGCGAGGGAAGGTATACAGACGTGTTCTTTTATTTGTTATGCTAATTCAGATTTTATGCAACTACGTTTTAAATCTTACAGCTTGGGTTGTGGAATAGGATATGGATATCTTCATAGAATACCAATCAGAAACGTGCTAGAACACAAACCTAATTCATATAACTCGTATACGGTATGTGTTAAATGTTTCAATTATTGTATCAATTACAGTGAAACTTTGTTCACTATTCAAGATGCTTTTCAGAGTACTACAAAGTCTGCTGTTCTAAATCAAGTGACAACCACAAGTGTCACTCATACCGGGGGAAGTAATATGGTGACAAATATACCACCAGGTTTCTCTATCCCACCTAATTACGTTTCATCGCAAGAAGTCACTACCAAAGCTCAACTTGAAACAACTACATTACCACAAACTATGTATACACCAAACGTGCAGACGTACACTACTCCACAATTGAATCCTGCTACTGTCGGTGGATCTACAACTATTTCCGTACCACATGTGATGTCTAATCAAGGGACTATGAATGTTATGAGTGGTAAATTATTAATAATTAATAGGGATGTGCAATATCCCAAAAATATATATATAATAGATGTCCACCTCGTTCATTATTCTTAACATACAACATTTATATTTAGGTAATAGTGCTACACCTCAACCAAACATAATGCCAAATATACCTGGCATGCCTACTACTCCACCTTTGCCAGCGTTCACCACTTATACAACAATGTTGAGAGAACCTGGTGTTACTGCCGAGTTACCCAAGGATTCATACAGTCCGCCAACTGTACAGAATCCAATTCAAAGTGCCACGACAACCGGAGTACCGTTTAACGTGCCTCAGTCTCAAGTAGTAACAGTACCGATTTCTCTACCCGGAATGCCACCAATTACCGTTAGTGCAAGTCTACCGCAGAATACGTCTTTTTACACGCCTGTCCTTGACCAAAATCAAATAACCAGTGTGAATACGGTTCCCACGTCTACAGTGACGCCAACACAGTAATAATAGTTTCGTTTCTAAGAAAATTTTGATTTTCTAACGAAATGAATATCAATGAATGAAAATAAAATCGCAATTCATGTGTTACAAATATACTGTGTCACTCTACTCTTGTGCGTTTATACTTTATTACTTGTCTAAACTAATATATACAAGTTCTTGGGTACGCAATGGAAAGATTATATAATTCTGTACATAGTTAAAATAATCACGTAAACTCTGATTAAATTAAAGCATTTAAGAAAAGATACAAGTATTACGTTCGTTCAGCTGCTTACGATTTTCATTGTGCATGTTTGTACTATAAATATTACTCTTATAATTTCCAATTATACAATAAATAAGTTTAATATATATCAATACATGTTCAATTTTCATTATTTGTTGTATCATTGTGACATAATTTGTATACAATATAATTGTACAATAATAAATTAAGACATTTATGAATTATTAGAACAGTTAGTATCAATAAATTTTGAAGCTTATAAAAATTATATTTGTAAAATAATTTCTCCTTACAAAATGTATTGTAATACTATTGCGTTACGAATACTATGAAGAATATAGAAGATATAGTTTTTAGAAAAACCATTTATTCTATCTATACACTGGTACACGAAAAGATACTATTAATATACAAGATTTGATAATATTTAAATAATTATCTTTGTGTCTCCTAATTCCTCATCAGTGGGTAAAGTGAATCTGGATGGATCCACAATATTCGGATCTATTTGAGGCAGCCCATTCTCTTCTCTGTAACGAAGTTGTATATATGCTTCTCGGCGGGCCCAATCTTTTAGTCTTGGATCTGGCAGGTATGCCATTACAAATGCACCACCGACCAAGCAAATGCTAACAGAAACAAACAATGTTATGTGCATAAGTAACCGATCAGTGAATTTATTCTCTTCGTCAAATCCAAAGGAGACCCATTCTTTTTTAACAGCAACTCCTTGATCTGCCGCAGTGTCATCCTTTTTAGGTGTTGATGACACAAGTCGTTTTATTAGATTATTTGCTTTCACATCTTTTGGCTTAGCTAACAAGGCAAGCCCGTTCTTGATTCCTTGAGAACGAACTATTTGGAGCAGAACTGACATTTTTCAAAGTAATTTTTTCTCAATCATATATTGAGAATGTTAACTCGAATATATGGTGTTCGTTTATCGTAGCCAGTCGTCAATGTATCGTAATAATTTCAGAAACCAAAATTAGACATCTGCGTAACTTATATTCGAGTAAAAACTGCAGGATATATCGTGCAGGTTAGAAATTACGTATAGGCAAGAACTTGCAGAATGCGCTAACGTGAATGCGTTCAGGAAGAAAGCGAATGAGGGCGCACTAATTTAAACATTTAGTTCCCAATTAATTAGAATTCGATTACGGACCATTATTCACTTACGGTGTAAACAAATTTTTAAAATGCGAAAAACATATATATTAATAATGATTAATAATATTTATATTCTATTTTATCTTAACCTCGACGAATCTTATGGTCAATGAAAGAAATATTTTCCTTAATTTAGTTTTCATAAAATTAAGTATGGGAAATAGTAATTTGTTGACTGTTCTCTAAATTTTTATTATCTTTCGAAGTTATTTGTTTTTTAAGATTATTACAAAATTATTTATAAAAGCATGTGTATAAAATTTTTAATTACTCTTACAAATATAAAATAATTTGTACATTGCGTCTACTTGTTTTGTATAATATTTTCTTTATCACAGAAATTTTTATCTTCTGTGTGTACTGTAGACTGGTGTATTTCCTGCCACAAAAGATTAGTTAAGTTACTATCATCAATCTTATAACAGAAATGATGAATGTAATCCACCTTATTTGTTACATCTGATATTATAGTTAAGGATAACTTTTTTTTTAAATAACAAGTGCTCTATAAATAAAGATCGTTGAAACAAATAAATTAGATAATAACTGTAAGGATACATCCTTTAATATCTTCTTTGAGGTTTTCATAGTCCCATCGTATCCTGGTTAATTCTTTGTACAAATTATATTTTTTCCTATAAACAAGTTAAGTCAATAAACAAGAATAACATTTATTAGTTGCAAAGAGTACATTTATTAGGTACAGGTACAAACCTTCCTTGCTCCAATAATTCTTGATCTTTCATATTTCGTTTGAGACTCTTAAGTTTATTTCTTTGTAACTCCAATAAATGATTCTCTTCCATAAGCTTGTTCTTTTCACCTTCCAACCTCGCCTATATAAAAAATATAATTTTTATATTCAAAACACAAAAGGGTTATATTAAATATCAAAAACAATTACTATGTGGTCTAAATGTTTAGATAATTCATGATCCTTGTACTCCAATGCTTGTTTATCAGATTGAAGACATTTTTCCATGGAGGTTATTTTCGACATTAATTCATGGATTTTTATTTCATCTTCTAGAATAAAGAAAAATAAAAGAAAAGCATCTTTTACGGTTCCAAAAGGGTAAAAATGTAATACAATTAATTACCGTTGCAGTATTGTTCCTGTCTAGTTTTGACGTCATCTGTTAAGATTTGTTTGCTTTGTAATAACTCCTTCATCTGTATGTCCGTAACTTTTACATGCTTGTTCTTCAAAGTCATTATTTCGTCCATTCTGTTTTTATTAATAGTATTTAACGGCTGATAGAAAGCCATAACATAAACTCTGTTACTTACAGCGTCATTCGTAAAATTTAAATTGTCACCATGCACTACTGCCAACAACAAAGACTATCAAAAATACTAGCTGCTGATGTACAACCTGCTGGTTGCAAATTTGAAGGAGTTCTTATGTAATTCTAATCCTCAAATTCTATAAAAGAATTGTATTTTTTCTTCAAAACACAAAATATTAAAAGCTAAAATATTTGCAATCGATATTAACACATTACAAGGTTAGAAAACGAAGAGGAATAAGAGAAGTAAAAATACAAGTATGAAATAGATATAAGTACTTACATGTTTTCCGTGAATTATTTTATGTTGAGAATATATTCTCATTTTATATTCTGCATTTTAAAGTGTGGAAGGATGCAAAAAGTAGACATTCTGCATGCAAATTTGTATATTTTTAAGATTATTTTGTATTACAAATATTTTAACAGAGATCATTTTTACAAGTACCATGCTTTTTAATAGTGATATTATAATTAATAGACTTAGGATATTTATTATACTAGTATAAAAGTATAAAATCTTGCAAATTGTAGTTTTATGAAGATACGAGATTATATGATGAACATAATGTGGATGCAGTATGCATCTGATGAAAATATTCATGAATATGTAATGAACTTGTCTAATGTACTAAACCCTACAAGAGACATTGCGTTTTTAAAACACAATATGTCAATAATGATTATTAAATCGCTGTTATCTAATGACTTTTAGAATTGCCTTATTTCATAATTGGCAATGATATACATTTAAGACCTAGCGAAAATGTCTTTTAAACATCACATTTTTATCCAACGTTGGCTATCATATATTGCGTTACAAAATATTGTTTATTATATTCCATTGTCAAGAGATAGTGTCTAATTGGAATAGCTGCTATCAAATAAGTTAGCAGTTAAAGAACAATACTTCTTTGAAGATAAAATGCAAGACTATGGCATATTAATGTTATATAATAACAAGGACCTTACTTAATACTTAAAATATACACAAGTCCTTTAACTACTTATAATAATTATTTATCCCTTTAGAGTTCATTTCTGTCCATCTATTCAATTTTTTATAAAATGCAACATTAAAATCATGACAACAATAAGAAAATAAAATTGAATCAGATGTCACAGAAGGCCATATTAACTGTAACAATTTAAATGTAACACTTGAAACATGAACAATTTTGCTGAAAATGAATTTGAAATTGTAATATAATCGAAATAGAAATTTCGATAGTCTGTTTGCAATGTTTGTTAATTATAGACTTCTTTGTAGTCGTTCATTTTCAATATTTTGTCCTTTTTGTTTGAATCTTTCTCTTGAAGTATAATGACCTAAATAGAAACAAAATAAAATAGATGTAAAAATATACAAATTCTTGTTATGATTTTCAGCAATTATTAAACTAATTATTTACCATATAAACTGGATAACATTTTCCTTAATTCAGGCACTTGTGTGATAAAATATTACATTGTAATATCCTTTTCCCTCTCTTGTATAAGATCAATAGTCATGATTGAGCACATTTACGTTTATTTGAGCAATTAAAACATTTGAACTCCGAGATCGTTCTCTATCATCTCGAGTATTGTTCGATCCCGACGTAGAACCATTACCATTGTTATTATTTGTATTATCGTCCCCAATTGTGTTAGAAGACGAAGAATTATTTCTTTGAGCTAATGCAGCATTGGCACCGTTTTCAACTTGTTCTCTTCCAAATTCTGTTACATTTCTGTCGATCTGTCCTTGTGTTAATTGTCTGAAAATTAATGTATAAATATTTTATAGTTTTATTGAAATTTTTGTCTGCAGTAAAATTAATTAATAATACAAACAGAATGGATATAAAAACATATTGGCAATGTTCTTTTAAAATAATTAATTAATAACAATATTTTTAAAAATTAGTTACTGAAATGCTGTTTACAAATAGGAGAGTCATTTACTTACGCTGGAACCAATGCATTGGGATTATCATTAGCAGATGGTCTTTCAAATGTGGAATTAAATTGCTCCAATGCATTCGTATTATCATGATTGTTGTTTAGATTGTTCTCATAGTTAGGATCGCATGTGGCCCAACTTGGATTATTAAATACGCTTGCATGCACCAGTCTATTTTTATCTTTCAAAATTTTATTGTTGTTGAATGGCATGTGAGATAAATTTTTTGGATGATGAATAAACGGACCTGTAAAATATGCTTTGTATAAGAAAACATGTTGAGCCTCCTGTACTCACTGTCGATGTAACATACATTATTATATGCTACTTATTACCGCGTTTTAAACAGCTTGCAGTTAATTCAGCGTTCAAGTAGGTAGGTATACTGTAATAAAATATTCGTATTCTTTGTAAAAAAAAAAAAAAATTAACCATTTTAATTCACAGTTAGTACTGGAAATAAATACAAGAAAATGTTAAGTGAATAATTATGATAGACAAAGCCAACTACAGTGCTCATAGTATTTGATCTATGCATTGCTGTCAATTTGTCAGACGTTATTTTTTATTTACAATTTAAAAGTATACATACATGTACTTATGAACAACTGCAAACAGACAGCAAGCTATTCTATAATCTACACATGAATAAGATTAAATAAAAGAAACTACCTCTTGCATTGTACTTTTACGCAAGTGCTGGAAGTGTAAAGTAAGTGAAGTATATTGTGTAGTGTAAATGTGAAGACATTTACTAAAATATGTAATAATAATACTCACTGCTTTCTACTGGTGGTGCACTTGGTTGCATTGCGCCAAAATCATCACAAAACTCAGATTTATTGGTCTTATACTTTCTACCTCCTATAAAATAATATTACATTTATATTATTTTTATTAAAACATTAAAATTCATAATACTACATAGTTTCATTATATGTATTGATCCATAAATATTTTTACGTACGTTTAGAATGTCGTTTATACATAAGTATACAAAGTATTGCACACGCTATAAACACTAATATAATGACTCCAACTGATATACAAACAATCCAAGTAGTATTTAAATAGCCATTTCCTGTTAAAATAAAATAAAAAATGAAATTAGAATATAGAATATAAATTTGATCTATAGTGAATATCTTTCAAAAGTTACAATGCTAAGGATCATTTTATTAATCATTTTTCAACTTGACTTACCAGGCTCATTCTCAGATGGGTTTATCTTCTTGCACAGGGGAGAAAATTCCCCTGTTCCCAATTCTTCCGAATTATAACTGTTGGCAAATATATTATAATTAGTAAGAACATAGAAACTAACCTCTTTAGCATTTTCAGCACAAACATATATCTTTTAATTTAAATATAATGTATAAATAATACAAATATAAATTACCTAGGAAGACATGGCCCACATTGTGATGCACTTCGTGCAGGTTTCTTATTTTCTACTCGGTTGTATCTGCTACATAAAGTATAATTCACGCATTGTCGTGATACGTGATAACAATACTGTTTCTCCGAACAGTCCGTATCTTCATGACAGAACCCTTCCTCGATCGTACCCTATAAAAAAAATAGTTATTATTTTAAAATACATTATCGTTTGCACATCCTCCGAAAGTTAGTAAAGAATTTTGAACGATCTTCCTAAACTGTCGATTAAAATTTATATTTCGCCGAGATTTAAAATTTTTGCTGCAAAATGTAATTTCTAAGGCAATTAAAATTTAATACGGTAAAAATAAGTGATCAATTAAAATAAATAAAATAAGATTGACATTTAAATGATAGAATATTTTATTAGTAATCATATGAACGCGTTTGTATTATGTGCAATACGTTCGGCACATAATTTAATAAAAAATAATTCAAATTAATACGGTACTTTTTTATCTTTTATATTTTATAGACTCAAATTATTTAAAAAATAACAATTTTAACAGCATTAACTATTTAATTGCGAACTTTCGTATTTCGCGAACGCTTTCGAAAGCGGTATCAGTGTTAAAAATCAAATTTTATAATATACATTTTTTTTGAAGATTTTAATCAACGATATTTATAGACTCCTATTTAAAACTTATGCACTTAAAGAAATGAATATTAAGTTTTCAAAGAACGCGATTTTAGTGGATTGCTGTATACTCTATACTCTATACGAAATGATCAAGGTTCAAAAGCATGAGCAAGCGAATTTCGATGTCTCGAAGGGCCGCCATTTTGTGGAGGGCAGCCGTCCGCCATTCGAGTATGAATTCTGCTTTCGATCATAAAATATATGTCGCTTATAATAGTAAAAATCAAATTCAATAGTCGTTATTTTAACCGTTATAAATCTTCATTTACCTCGAACATAATCTATTCTTTCTAATTAACACCAAAATATTCATCAATTTCCAACATACATCTATAATCACACAGCAAATAATGACCCGCTGAATTTTTTTTCATAAATTCTCGAAATTATTTTCATTTTTATGCACTGCGTGCTCTTAACTCCACTTAGAATTACAATCGCAACTATATCTAGAGAAACGCGTAACACGGGTACGATTTTGATTAAATACGCATAATTAAATCGGGGAAAATAATTGTTTTTTCATTAAAAGTTAAATTTTCGCCAGTTTCTATCTTTTCGATAAAGCCACGCGCTTCGTATTACGAAATTAATGCTTCCGAACTTTTTATTAACATGTAGGAACAACATAAACGGATCACGTGTGACTGATCTACGACGTAAACAAAAATATCACAACAGAAGAAAAAAATAGGTGGTGCCTTATCTGTTATTAAACGTGTATTTAACAGCGTTTTACTCGAATAAATGAACAAAATAATAAAATAGATTTACGGATCGGTCAAATGATAAAAATCTTGAAAAATCTAAGACTGGAATTGGCCCTGATTCACTCGTATCTGTTTCCATGAGGATACATACTAAGACTCCTGGTACGGTTGCTGTATGACTCATCGGCATAGGCGCTGTGACCGCGGAATACCGGCGCGCGGCGCGGCGTTGCGGGGCCTATTTAGTACCAGAAAATCATTCCGGTTTCAGTAATAAAAACGCCGCTCGATTCTCGATCGAATGATGCGCATTAAATTCGAACAGTTTCGACTTTCATTTGTCACGTTGTTCCAAAAAAAAAAATAAAACTGAGTCGCACGTTATCGATAATCACAGTACAGCACTCGTATGCGAATTAAAAAAAAACTGCTTTTCTCCGTGTGCGTTATTTTTATCAATTTCACGGAGAAATTTCACGGAAAAATTAGTTTCCCAAATGTTGACAGAAGATGATGAAATCACGCTAAAAGAGTTAGAGAGAGAGAGAGAGAGAAACAGAAAGCAAGACGGAGAACGAGTAAGATCAAGACTCTCCGCGGATCAATTGGAACATCACAATACATCTCCTGTGTCGAATTTGTGTAACAATTAAAAATCATATAATACTTAATTCTTCTACGTACATATATATTTCATCCGGCTAGCCCTTTTAGCGATACACGTCGATCTAAATGTTCCGTTTGATCGCCTCTTTAACGAGGTCGTGAACGTGTACGCATATGTGTTCTTGTTCACGAGATTGTTAATTCATTTCAGTGAAATTCGTTGAAGTTATCGTATGAAATTATTTGATCTTAGCGAGAGGCGGAATAGACGAGCACGATGTTAGGAATCAAATTCGAAATGCGACGTAAATAATAGTTTCAGGAGTTGCTGTACACTCACCATTGGAAGAAATGATGCGACTGTAGAGAGCCTCGAAGTACGTTTCACAGTTGTAATCGCATATGCGTAATAATTGTCGGTATAATTCTGACAGGTTCATTCGAACACACTTTCTTCGTACGTCAACCCTTTTCTGTTTCGTACTCGGTCTTCTCCGAACGCTAGTTCATTCCGCACTGAGGAAGCGTGTCTGAACCTGAACTGGACCGGCTGAACCTGTCGCGTCGCGAACACAGGTGGTGGGAGAGGGGGCGTGGAGTGGGGGAGTCTCGGCGGCAGTGATCGTAGCCCTGCTAATGTCAGCCTCCGTCCGAACGTTCCAGAGTAAACCCAGAGTTACTCAGAGAACGAGAGGTTCCTTATGCGCTTCGCGCCCTTCATGCAATCGATGAACCTTTCACCTGTCTGTGTCCTTCCACCTACTTATCTTTGTCCTTTCCATAACAAGAAAGATACTTATATACAACGTAAAAAGCAAACACATAAGCAAAGTTTTCTCGTAAATATAGCAGTTGGAACATTGATGTCTGACAACGTTTAAGATTCATCGTGTAATGTTAATAAAGCATTTGTTAAAACCGAATGTAGCGATCCTTCAATGTTCAGAAAACGTTTAATCAATCCTATACTTTGTTTACGTTCATAGATAAGTAAGCTGTTATCGATATTGTTTGATACTGTAATTACGATAGCCAGCGACCGCACGTGTGACGTATAAACACAATTAAAATTGCGGAACTTGACAAAGGGCACATCTTACCACCCACGTATCAATATTATGTCACCGTGTATAGTTATGGTCTGCTTGCAATCGTATACTCCTTTCTACCTCTCACCGCCTTTGTATTCTCGTTATCGTATCACTTAACACCCGTGACGGCCGTTGCTAGGGATATTATTGGTGACGGGTGCTGTAATTTTTTACTGCTATTATGAAGGTCACCAATGATGTATAATATATTTGAAATACATGAAAAAAACTTTATATTCCTACAATGTGAACTATTATTATGTCGATGTTATTGTTATACGTTTCTTGAAATTTAATTTTTTTAATAAAGGAGTAGATGGGTAAATAAAAATAGTTTTAGTATCTACAATCAGCAGGTAGCGTCGTTAACGTTCTTTCTTCCGCAAACTTCCGGAATCTCGTGTAAATAAAATATTTGCTGTAAACTTACAAGGGATGAAAAAGTTGGAAACGAGATTTAATGAAGTAAAAAACATAATGTGTATTTCTTGATTTAGCATATGTACATACACTGATGAAATGTGAACAGCCTTATTTCTATTAATTTACCATACAATAATAAGCCATAACGTAATACTTAAAAGTATTAAACACAAAATTATATATGCTCCTAGAATATCATAATAAATCGTTTTTTAAATTACGTCTAGTAAGAGCTAATGTTAGAAATTTTTTCTTTTGTTTTAGAGCAATTACCGTGGGATAAAAAAATTTCAAATTCGTACCGCGCATTATTTTCGTAATTCTCGTATTTCTTTTATATTAAACAGTTACTAATAGAAGATTAATTAGTTCAGCTTAAGCTTTAGAATAGTCTTGTAAACTTCACTTTTTTGTTTCCCCTCAAATTTGTAATAACATATTATAAATTATTTTTGATTGTTCTTTAATGCAAGTATTTCTGTATAGAATACCGGTAATGATTATTAACTTCATTCCGAAAGAAGTTCAGCATTATCACATGTAACTTCTTTTCAACTTGCGAGATCTTTTTTTCAACAAAGGGAAATCGGTTCATGTACATTGTACAAAAGGCTACCCATATCTCTTAATGTTTCTTCTTTGATGTATCCAAATATATGTAATTTCTTTCCATTTTATTCTTCTTTCCAGGTACTACTTCATTCTTCGCATTACAACCGCATTAGTTTACACAATGTTCCCAATCAACAGAGATTCACATTACTTCCATGCTGTTGTGCGTGCTTTCGGTAAAGCCCAGCGTGGATGTTGGTGCATCCTGCGATGTTTCTTCTAAAGATTGCGCGTCCATACCCTCTGGCACATTGTTCGTTGTTGAACTCGCACCGTCATCCCAATTTATCTTGAATCTAGTAACACGTGGTTTGTCTCCTAAGATGTTTCGTTGTACTTTGTCGAACTGTGGTTGCGCTGGTGGATTTTCTCTAAGTTCTGCATCCGTATATTCATTGTTTATGAAGTAGCCGACGCGCACAAATTCGTGTCCTCTATATGAACAAGTTAACAATACAACTGTAACGCCCAAAGCATCATTGACCGGTATTCTACTGACGTCCGGAGGATCAGCCTGAAAGTAAATTGTTGCATTAAATATATATTTAATTACCAAGTGGAACACAAATTCTTAATTTTCACTATCAATTACAGGCATTATATCCTTTAAGTTAACACATTTGATGTTTAATTTAATTGCTTTTTATGTTGTTAATTTACCTGAAATACAAACATATGTCTTCCCTCAGGGATTGGCCCAACATATATTGTGTCTAAAACCTGATCGAATTCCTCGGATTCGGCGCTGCCGACATATATCATTTTCCATTCTAAATCTGGAATTGTCAGAAACCATGCAACCATTATTTATGTTAATGATACAATCAATTAGGAAAATTTATTTCGCGAAAAAGACATGTTTAACTAAACTTTATCAATACGCTTCTGAAAGTTTAAACAAAAAAAAAATAAACAATACATTTATGTGTCCTTGGAGAACATACCACTAGACCGTTTAAACTAACCTAATATAATGTTCAAGGCGTTAAGAAACGCTATTAATTTAAGTATCACAGAAGTAAGCGTATATTTATATGTATAAATGAGAATAAAGATTACGGATAGTACCTTCTTTCAATTCTTCGATACATTCAAACGTGACTTCAAATTGGAACGGGTTTAAAAACGGTGAAGGATTGTCGAGAACAGCTACGTTCGCTAGCTGAACTTTGGCCATCGTTGTTGTTGTTTAACTAAAATGTTCACTGAACGATCCGTATTTAACGATGACCGATTGGAAAAATCGTTTTTCAAGTCCTATACCTCTAAACCGTATTCCGAATTAATCTGATACGAAGCGAATACTCTCGAATCAAAGGATAAGCATTCTAACGCTTGGCACAAGTCACTTTGGCGGGAACAGAACCGAAAGACATTTCCGGTATCTCGGCCGTTGCTTTTGTGCAAACACAACAAATCAAGAGTCGGTTTAGTGAACTTGGCGCGGATTTTAAGTAATGCTTCGAAAATGCTTAGTACATGTAGTTTCATAATCCTTTCGGATAAAAGTTACGTTTGTAATCTTAAAAATTCAATTACATGCGTTTACCTGTTTAATTGAGAACTCTGGTAAAATTCAGGATTTTTAAAATAAATTAGAAATAACGAATTGCGAGATATCCAAAGGTAAAAAAAGTCAGCTAAAACGAAGTGGGTTTTTCAATTAAAATAACGTTTTTCATTAAATGAATCGCGTATAAATTGAAATAAAGTTGCCTGACCTAACCTTCCTTAAGGACTATTTACAATGAAGGAAATTGCAATTGGTGCAATTGCAAATTTTCGCAGGTAATATATCTTTTAAAATATTGTCAACAAAATTCGTTTTTTTGTAGAAGTACTTTCTATTTAAAAAATTGTAAGTTTAAATTTGTGCACTGAGTTATATTTGGATATTGTCAAAAATGGACAAAAAAAATATTTTTACCTACAAAACGCTGCCAAGGCCACGACCAGTTGACGGTATTGAATGTTCTTATCGGAAATGAAGTATATAAGTAGACCAATCACCATATGGAGTTTCCTCACTTCCTGATTTCTGTCGCGCGATGTTTAGTACCGACAGCGCAAAAAATTCAATGGTTTCCTTGCGTCCTCTACATAAATAAATTCGTACTAATCAAGTCTAAATTCACGAGGTATCGATAGTGTTCGACTTGACACGAAAATAGTAATGGACACAGACTTAGGACACTCCTAAGTCTGTGTTTTGTGTAATCGATTGTGATGGTAAAACAGTAGACGGTATAGTTGACCATTCTACCGGCAGATGGCGAGCCCGTGAACCATTTTCGACGACTCCCGTGCGAAAAATACCCTGCTACGTAAGTAAATTCCGAATGACCCCATAATTCGCCGATGCGAGATGTAAGTGACTTCTGTCAAATGGCGTGTACAAACAAAAACTGGCGTATTAAACGCGCACAGGTACCGAGTCACGACCTTCGTGTCCCGTACACACTTGTCAGGGAGCATTCGGGCTTTGACACGTAGTCTCTCGTGCGTCCTTTCCCTTAGACGTTGCGAATCCTTGTTAGTCGAGGGTGAGTTCGGCCATATTGTTGAGATCGACGACCGGAGGAGATACATATATTCGTAATTCGCGTATCGCAAGATCGTTTTCGTGTAATCTGGCCCGGCCGCTCGTCAGCGAGTGATGCAGCAATGAACGATATGCAGTTTGCCGGGAAGAGGTAAGTTCCCGCTATCTCTTTCTCGTCGGCTTGAATCGTCGTCGCTGCGTTCTCGCTCGTTCGTCTCGTTCGTCCCGTGTGTCCGTCTGTCCTCCGTCGCGTTCCATAATAAACATGAATTAAGGTCGACACGCCGACTCCGTGTCACGCCGCTGAAATAAAGCGTACAATTACACGGTTTAAACGGTCGATAGGATTTCGATTCGAAGCGTGCAACCCGCGGCGGCCGAGAAGTTCGCCGATCGTATCGCGATCGGATCGGCCCGGTCCGTTTCCCAGGCATTAAACTCGGTTCACGAACCCGTTCGAACGCGCCGGGCGGCAGAATCAAACGGATCGCGGCAGAAACTCGTTTGCGCGGTGCGCACGGTTTTGTCGAGAGCCGCGTTTTTTGCTCGAATCATTTCATTTTCTCACATCTCGGCCCCGTTCTAACGGATATCGCGGATATACATATTTTCAGCGCGAAATGCTGACAATTTAAACGTTCACTCTCGACGACGAGTCGCAACTAGAGATGGGAAAACTGTTACTTCCGAATCACTTGTGATTTTTCACACGTGAATTTTCCTGATCTCCGATTGGCGGAGAGTATAGGAACATAGGAACTATTCTTGGTCACTATATATCACTCTATATTGAAGTAAAAGTAAAAATAAGTTAAAAATATAAGTAACAATAAAAACAATTTTATTAATCTTAAATTACAGCTTGCATATCAATTAATAAACCAATTTCTTGAATTTGTAAGACTCGAATTATCGTTTAAGTTACATCATTATTAAGTCATGTATTGGTATTTACATAAGTCTACGTATTGGTCTCCAAATTGTCTATACCTTTCTACTAATTACATAAATAATATAATTTTTTAACTGAAACATGGAGAATTGCTACGACTCGAGATAAAAAAGTTAGAATCACAGTCGTGATCGAGAAAAAATCACAACCGTGATCGTGATTTTGCGATCACTTTGATAAATCGTTGTGAGTGATTTTGAATGCCATCTCTAGCCACAACGGACCCCGTTCATCCGATAGCAACCGACTTCAACGTTTATTTCGATATCCAATAACTGTTTCTCTCAGACTTTTGCGATACGTATGCATGGTGAGTCTCGTCATCTGACGATCTCAAATAACTCGTATGATATTTGCAGACTGCGGATCTTCATGCAATTATAACAAAAATAAGTATATGGAATTCGAAATTGTTCGAAAATTCTACAAAATTGAAGTTGTAAACATATGATCTCTCTATTAAAATCATTAAGGGAAGAAATAACATTAAATTTGGTTTCTATTTCTTTCGATCGATGCAGACTATTTTTATTTTGCATAAAGATTAGAAAAGTTAACGTACGAGTTATTTGAGATCGTCACGTTGAGAAACTCACCCTGTACAATGGCAATTATACTGACAATTTTCTTTACGGTTAAGAGGAAAATGTTATTTTCAATTTTCAAAAATTATTAACTGCTGTTTGTTATAATTAGACTGCGGATCTTCATGCGTTTCTAGCAAAGTTAAGAAGACGACATTCAAAATTGTTGGAAAATTTTATAAATTGCAGTTGCCAACATATGATTTCCACTCTATTAACATAATTAAGGGAAGAAATAACATTGGTTTCTATTTCTTGCAATCGCTGCAAACAATTTCGCATACAGATTATGCAAATTATAAGATCATGCATTTACGACGAAAATAAGTGCAATATTTAAAACAGTAAAAATATTAGAATTATACGCAAAAACACTGTTTTATTATTCTCAATCCAACATATTATGAAAGAAAATTTTGTATTTCACTTCACAGTTTGTTCGGATTCGGGTAGAAAATGTTTACTTTGCATAATGATCCGCCGTCTAGTTCATAATTCGCGCGGAACATTTTTAATAAACGCGGAACATTTAAATAACATCCCCGAAAGAATAAACAATCAGGTTGATGCTCAGGTTCAGAGATTAGGAGAAAAATTGATTAATAAATTTTCAGCTCCAGCTACCAAATTTCTAAATTTGGAAAAGTTCTGAAGCAATCGGCGACGTGTTGATACCGAGATACGTATTTTGAAATCCGTGTTTGGTCTATCAACGTCGCCGAAGTCAGCCAGATTTTATACATAGAACCCAAAGGACTATGTACTTACTACGTGCTCGTCGTTCTCTGCGAACGTTCTCTCGCGGTAGTCGTGTATTTAAATGTTTCGTGCGTACATTTCTTTCTTTTTTTTTTCTTCGCATTATGGAGCGCCTAGCCCAAGGCAGGTGGTAAAACACGTGGCATGCGTAGAGAGAACATACACCGGTCCCCGCGTGTTTTTCTTTCCTTGTCTTTTTTCGCCTTTCGGTCACCGGTATACACCATTCTCTCTTCAGCTTCCGCGCTTTCCTCTCGCTCGCGCATATGTTATACCTTCTGCGTTCATATTACACGACACACGGCCAGAAAGAAAGCGCAGTGCATCCGAGGTTCTCACCCTAGAGCACGATTTACATCGGCAACACAAAGAATAGACACGATCTTTCACGTGCGGCGCTATTCACGCGTGTCGTTAGCGTTTCTGATTTAACTAGAAACATTATCGAACGTTTTATTAACATTGAACCCACCACCGCCGATCGAACGACCGGTTCCAGATTCTTTATTTCACGATTATTGAGATTATAAGGATGCTTCAGTGGTAAACGATTAAATAAATATATTTAGTATTATATGAACCGCAACAAAGTTTAAATATTTAATCTTGTTATTTTTATAAGGCAAAATCTACCGGTTACTTGTAAAACTCGGTAGGTTTGTAACCCTTAGCACCGGAGCGGCGACTCGCAGTTGTTTATTACATTATTAAAGAATATAGACATACCGTTTACATTATTAACCCATTGTCCTACAACAACGAGTCAGACTCGTACAAAAGATTCTCAATTTTTCTAAATACCTGATTCTCGAAAAATTGTCAATATTTAAACAGTAATAATTTCGTAAAAATTAGCACACGATCATAAAATTTGACTCATTTTAAAGCTAGAAGCCTCTATTTTCGAGATCCATTATTCATTTTATTCCAAGATCTTTTTTCATGACGTAGCGAGCGAGAAACTGAAGACGCGTTTCTTATTGAAAATGTTACACGTTCAAACGTCTGTGAATACTTTGAAAAATTTTTCTTGTGACTGAAACTAACATAGATTTCAAGATTGAAGCTTCCTCTTTACAACGACACCTTAAAAGTTGATGTACGATTTTTTTTCACTGTTTTATGCAACAAAAATGAGGAACAAGTTCGGTCGTGTATAGCCACCTTGGTGTAACTTGTATTAGTGTAAAGTTGTCGGCACAGCTCTCATTCGAAACTCGATGAAACGGCTAAAAAAAATCGTACAACAATTTCTAAGGTGTCGTTGTAAAGAGGAAGCTTCAATCTTGAAATCCATAGTGGTTTCAGTCACGACAAAAATTTTTCAAACTCTTCACAGACGTTTGAACGTGTAACATTTTCAATAAGAAACGCGTCTTCAGTTTCTTGTTCGCTACGTCATGAAAAAAGATCTTGGAATAAAATTAATGATGGATTTCGAAAGTAGAGGCTTTCAGCTTTAAAACGTGTCAAATTTTATGATCGTATGGTCATTTTTTACAAAATTATTATTGTTTAAATATTGGCAATTTTTCGAGAATCGGGTATTTAGAGTTGAAATACTTCTTGGATCCACTGTATGTTATTGTTTTTCTTTTAAAACGAAATAAAATTCTGTTTGGTTGTAACTTTGAGGAAAAAATAGGCGTAGGGTAAATATAAACTTTCTCCGTTTTCTATGAAATTACTATAATCACAAAATAAATAGTAGTGCGTAGGGTTAAATAAGTTGGTAACTAACCAATTACTAAACATTTAAGTATTTTATGAGGTCAATTTCATATTCACAAAATCAAGAATAATAATATAAAATGGAATTATTCTAGGTTGAAGAAATGTCAAAATATTCACTAAAAAACACCTCCGAGTGTACAGTTATGGGGTGAAAAAAAATTATTTTGCGATACGCAGTAGTTAACGACACTAAATAAATATTGAAGAACGGTTCTATGCACTATTTGCATTTAAGACTTAAAGTTTTTTTTCAGAAAGATTACGTGCACAGGGGATCCGGAAAATATTTGTTTGCCGTGAACGCGATACGATTTGTCATTTTTACAATGTGCATCGGCCACGAGGTTGGCCGCTATCTGCGTCGCCGAAGTTTTTTGCGTCGATATCGTCTTTCTTATCCGCGGATCCGGTAACCCAGAAAGGTATAAGGTAACCGCTGGCGAACTCTTTTCGAAGGGTCAGCTTTCTCTTTCCGAAAGAAAATATTCGAGAGAAACAATCGAGCATGCTGTGCCCGTACAGGCGCCACCCTCCCCGCAAGAAAACCGTAACAGAATACACGTCGCCTTTTGTGCTAATGCATCTTCAGTTCATAGGGGTGTACACTACTATCATTTTCCGGAAGACGGCACTTCTACGATCTTTTTCAGCCTAAACAATTTCTCATTTGTTTCGAAATGTAGAGAATGCCAATATTACCAGGAATCGCTGTATGTCGTATTTGATACGTTTGTTTATTATGTATAATTATAACTAGTACAAAATTGGTTGAGCTGATATATTAGTTATTAGCAGATTGCGGTAGTAATCAGTAGTAGTAGTCTTCGTGGATCTAAAGAAAAATTATACTGTTTTATATTATTAAATTATTATATTATTAAATTAGTATATTATTAAATTAGTATATTATTATAGTACTATAGTATTAGATTGTTAGATTATTAGATAATTAGATTATTAGATTAGTAGATTATTAGATTAGTAGATTATTAGATTATTAGATTATTAGATTAGTAGATTATTATATTATTATATATTATTATATTATTTAACATTTTTTGAAAATTTTCAAAAACCGTAAATGCAAAAAGATCCGCAGCCTAGTTATCAGTATGCGAAAAATTGGCTGGAGATTTTTCATGTACCACTTTCCAAGAAACGTACCGATGGTTTATTGATTTGTTGTTAAATGCGTATTCGCGTGACTCGCGAGCTGAAGCAATTCAGACTGTAACTCCTGTGGGACTCTTGCGCAGCGACGTTTGTCCCGCCGGGAAAAAACCATATCAGTACCATAATGTTTAACAGCCGCCGCGTATCTGGCCTGGAAAGCCGTGATTAACCACAGTCGCGTTCTCGCAAACTGGATCTCCGCTCTGCCTACCTAACATCAGCTCCGGCGGCGTACCATTTCCCTATATTTGCTTTGCGGTAAAAGCAAAGCAGCCCGGAACAGCCATAAAGCCTACCGATAAATTCCTTCGTTAACAAGTTGTTCCCAGAAAGTCAGCCTCGGGAAAAGAAACTTCACGCTCACCAAAAACGTTCACGATTATTAACACTTTTTGGCCGGGGGTCTAAATGCCTGAACCACCATAGATACAGCCTTAGATGTTTTTACACGTTCAGCGATCACGTTATTTCAGCGAGTTCACATTAGAACAATTAATTGATAATATACAGGGCGTTCATGGTATTACTAGCCAGCGTTTTTCTTGTAAGTAGTGAATATTAGAAAAAAATGAAAGAGGAAGAACTAATACTATTTTTTATACGCGACACAGTTGCGTACATAATTTTTTTACATTATTTTGTTGGATATGAAGGTGACCTACAATTTTTTTAATGGAATGCTGTATATTTTTTTATATTACATGAAACCGTGTGTCAATGTGTTTACTGAAGCCTCGCCAATAAAGAATATTTGTAAACACATTGGTATATTCAAAATGTTATCCCCATCTGACCTTGCATGACCTTGAAGATCACTGTGCAGTATACGGATGAACTCGTCTAGACACACGCTTTCGCGTGATATAAAAAAATATACAGGATTCCATTAAAAAAAGAATGTAGATCACCTTCATATCCAACAAAATAATGTAAAAAAATTACGTACGCCATTTCTCTCTCATTTTTTTCTAATATTTACTATTTGCAAGAAAAACGCTGACTAGTAATAGCGTGAACACTCTGTACATTTAAAAATGTTGCGTAGACAATATTGTCCATCCCAAGGTCGAAAAATGTGTAGTAGAATTGTATTCGCGAAGAAAGGTGGTTAGCATTCGCAAGGGGCTGCCGGCTAATCAGAAATCGAAAGCCACGGAACGGAATAATGGATTGACCGTTCATTAACATTTTTTTCTCCCCTTATTGTGATCTAAACCCGACCCCTGATATTGAGAGACCAGATGGTACGAGTCCACCCCTGCTCCATTTCGAGTTTCCGAGCGTTCAAGAATCTACACGACCCTCGCTAATCCCCCCACTCCATCATGCATATCGCCCATATTGCGTCCCATTGACAACTCGACATACAGCACTCGAAAAGCACGCCTGCATGCTCGCTAGACTGATTATTCTAATTTGCTATTCGCAACAAATCCGAAATGAATAAATTTCTCTACCATCTCGGATTTCCCATCGTTCGCTCGTTTAACTCCCCGCGACGCAACCACAGTTTCTTCGATTTCGACGCGACTTCTTCGTTTGGCGAATGTAACGCGTTAAACGAACATTTCGATGGGGAAACAAACATTTTCATCAATTTATTTCACTTTATTATTACACTTATTGTGGAAATAAAATCGGCGGTTACGTGCACAACGGTTTATTATGCTTTCAACAACGTGGAGAATATGCCCGACTCATTCGATTCTTTTCTCGCAACCAAATTATATTTATACACAACGACTACACCCTTTTTATTTCTGTCACGTTAACGTTTCTTTTATTTCCGATCGCTTTCTTTTATCTTCGCGCGGACCAGCGACCTCTTATTCTAGATATGTACTCCGTTTAGTTGTTTCTCTGGTCAATTGGCAAAACATTATGCGTGACAAGCAACACAATTCCTCACCTCACACTGTGAATACATAAGAAATGAAAGAATACACGTGTTACACTTGGCTGCGTGGAGGAGACCGCGTTAGGCCCGCTACACATCCGTTTCTCTAACGTGCGGAATTGCGGTTCAATTGAAACACGTTTTCTACTACTATCGAAGATGGAGGTGTCCCAAAAAAGCGTAGAGTATTTGCCTATTTTGTATATAAATACTATTGTTGCAAACAAAGAAGGCGGTATCGGGTGCATCCTTTTATCTAACTAAGATTTAGTTTAGCATATCGGTAACACCACATTCTCTAACAATTTCATCGAGAAGTAAGTGCATATATTAGGTTGGGGAAAAAGAAATCCATTATTTTTTTGATAGATGGCTGTAGTGATCGATATCTCGTAAAATATCGATCAAACAATTTCAGATTTATGCTCGTTGTCAAGGTGACATTTCACACTAAAAAAATTCTTTTGCTGTTTGGTCCAGTCAGTTGCAAGTTACAGGGTGTTAAAAATGGAAGTGAACAGAGAGAAAATTCGGTACATTTTACAGTTTTTCGCCAATAAGGTCCAAGACTTCTATGAGAGAGGCATTACGAAGCTACCTTTAAAATGGCAAGAAATTATAGAACAAAACGGTGCATATTTCACCCAAATCGGACAATCCGAAGCATGTTAAATAAAGTCTTGAAGTTCACGCAAAAATAATGGTTTTCTTTTTCCCCAACCTAATATGTACCTAGCGAAAATGCGACGAAGATGCATTTTAATAAGATCGCATCGAGTGTCCGGTGAGCCCGGTGTATGTGTGTGTGCAGACTAAACATCGTGTGGGTTAAGCTCCGATACCCGAGATTGGACCGCATGGTGGCCCATATAATACGCCGGACGCGCGGACCTCCGATGATTCGGCTCCGTTGCGAGTTGATCTCCGTTCATCCTGGCTTCCAGAGCATGTCACGCTTCTACTTATCAATATTAACTCGGCTGTTGGGTAGATAGAGTGACGTCAACCCACGGACCCGGTGTCCCGCATGGCAACTGGCAAGGCGCGGTGTGCCAGCCAGCCAGGACGCAAGGACACACAAACGCCACGCCGAGCATAGCGCACGCGACGTGCACGATCGTGGCGTGCCGTGGCGCGTTCGACAACGCACAGCGCTCGTTTTCCCTTCCTCTTGCACGCAGCCCTCGTGCTTCTTGCTCAAACCCTGCGTCTTCTCTCTCTCTCTTTCCCCCTCTCCTCCCCCTACCTCCCTTCTAGGCTGTCCCTCCACCCCCCCTCCGTGCCCCGTTGTGCCCTTTCTTCTCCTTACATCTTTTGTAAACTCTTCCTCTTTTTTCGAACGCGTTTTCTTTCAATCTCATTTCCGCTCGTTCGCTCGTTCGCTGTTTTCTTCCCTCCTTCTTCCTCCCGTTCGCCGCCTCTCCCCGGGCTAATTCTTCAATTTTCACTCCGTTACCCTGCGCGTCAACCTGCAATTTTTTATGTACTTGTCGCATCACTGGTTACCCGTGCTTTTCGGGAAGCTTCCCTGATGAGCAAGTCGAACGGAATGGAGGTTGTATTCACCGACCGATTCAATTCAAGCGAGTGATGTTCGCTTGTGGACAATTCGATGCGTAGAAATCGTACCGAAGGCTGCCCGTAAGCATCTTCATTTCGAATTTTTATTTCGTTAACCCTCCGACTAATAGGAGTCCGATGCCGGAGTCACTTCTGACTCATTTCGCTAATACGTGTTTGGGGTCCTCCCCACTGTTGCTCGGTCCTCGAGCGATATGGACGGTCGCTCGAGCTCGAGATCTTCGATGCCGTTAGCTTGGAGAATTTGATACGAGCTAGAAAAATAACGAGGGTCAGGATAACAGGCGTTGGAGGATGTAATGGTCTACCTACTGATTTTATTTATTTTTATTTCATTAAATCTTCAGGGATAGTAGGATTTAGAGGTTGTAATAGTCTACCTACTGATTTTTAGTTTTATTTCATTGAACCCTCTGGGATAACAGGGTTTAATGGTTGAAGTAGTCTACCTACTGATTTTCAATTTTGTTTCATTGAACACTGTGGGACAATAGGGTTTAGAGGTTGAAGTAGTCTACCTACTGATTTTCAATTTTATTTCATTAAACCTTCAGGGATAACAGGGCTTAGTGGTCTACCTACTGATTTTCATTTTTATTTCATTGAACCCTCTGGGATAACAGGGTTTAATGGTTGAAGTAGTCTACCTACAGATTTTCATTTTTATTTCATTAAACCTTCAGGGATAATAGGATGTAGAGGTTGAAGTAGTCTATCTACTGATTATCATTTTTATTTCATTAAATCTTCAGGGATAGTAGGGTGTAGAGGTTGTAGTAGTCTACCTACTGATTTTCATTTTTATTTCATTAAACCTTCAGGGATAATAGGGTTTAGTGATTGTAATGGTCTACCTACTGATTTGAAGTTTTATTTGATTAAACCCTTTGGGACAATAGGGTTTAAAGGTTGACGTAGTCTACGTGCTGATATAATTGAAGCGAGTATCATTCGCTTGGACTATTTGATACGAGCTAGAAGAATAGCAACGAAGGCCGTCATAAGTAGTTGCCATATCAGACTAATATCTTCAATTTTTCATTTTTATTTCATTAAACCATCAGGGACAACAGGGTTTGGAGGTTATAGTAGTCTACCTACTGATTTTCATTTTTATTTCATTAAAGCTTCAGGGACAATAGGGTTTGGAGGTTATAGTAGTCTACCTACTGATCTTCATTTTTATTTCATTGAACCCTCTGGGACAACAGGCTTTGGAGTTTGTAGTAGTCTATCTACTGATATAATTCAAGCGAGTGCCATGCGCTTGGACAATTTAATACGAGCTAGATAAATAGTAAGTCTGTCACAACACATCAATATCTTCAATTTTTCATTTCTATTTCATTAAACCCTAAGGAAGAGGATTCGGTGGCTGTAGCAGTCTACCTACTAATTTTCATTCTTATTTGATTAAACCTTTCGAGCCAACCTACGATCAGTCGCCTGATTAGCTCGCTCGTTACTTGAATTTTCATTAAATCTGAAATATATTCACGAATACGAGGAACAATGTCGTTAAAAGGAAAGTTCGTAGCGCGAATAATTAATAGAGGGTTGAAAGCCTCTTCTATCATCGCGCACCTTCCCGAGCGTTTCTCGGGAATCCATTACCCGCCTCACCTTGGACCCCGACGTCTCTTCCTATGTTTTCTTCCATCGATATTTTCATTCCTCTTCTTCGACCGTGTTCTCCCGTCCCTTTTCCCCGCTGTTACTGTTCCTACACACGAGCGACTCGGTTCGTTGTTCGTGTGCGTCTCCTCTTCTCTCTTTCCCTCGATCTCTCGGCGGATCCTCGGTGTAGCCACGGCCGAGGGTACTCGCGGCTGAACCGCACGCATCATCGCCGGGTGAAAGAGAGGCGGCCAGGGCAGGGGTTCGCCTCGTCTCGTTCCGTTTCTATGAACGCGGCAGCTGTCTTCTATTTGTCTTCTCTCACACTGGCAGACAGTGTCGTTGCGAATCGCCGCGCCGCACAGTGCGCGGCGTGCAATGGACGAAAATCAAAATAATAATGGTTCGATTCTAATCTAATTGTCGAACAAAATCATCAGTCGCAAGGAAGGAATGTGTGTGTAAGATGTATTATCCAAGAATTATTGTAATATAAATGCTAAAACGTTAGATTACTCGTGCCCTAATTGCTCTTTTGGGTTCGTTTTTGTTCTAAACCGTTTGTTACAATTTAGGAGAATTTGACCAGAGGTATGCATAATTTTCCCCTTAAAATGCAATTTATAAAAAACCAAAACGGTTCAAAACATACTGAAATTTTGACTGTTCTGTATCAACAAGATGTAGTATATTGCTATATAATTGTTTTTGCGATAAATTGCAACACTCGATGTTGTTTAATTTTTGTTAGAGAAATGCATTCGTAATCGCGATTTGGTTGAAGCTTGGATGTCCGAACACAAAAAGTTAGAGAAAAACTTTGTTCCCTGTTAAACGTGAACGTTATATCAGACGAAGTGAAAAAGAGATTAAAAGCTTTCTGTGTGGCACTTGCAAGAAAGTGGAGAGATAGTTATCAAAATTGACCTCACCTATTTAAACATCACCAAAAGTGGCTTGCCATAGAAATAAATGTTCCAAGTGAGACAGAGCCGTTTAGCTTATTTCTGGATTTATCTAGCAGTCTTTATTAACCATTACATAATACTAGTAAAAAATACGGTGTTGTGTATTGTCAAATAATCATGCATTATAGTAGATATAATTGAATTTCACCACATAATTAAAAAATATTTCGAACAAAAGTTGTACAGTATACAGTTGACAACAAATTGCAATACTAACTAATCATAAAAATAAAATAATAATAACAAAAAACTCTTCATTAAAAAAGAAAAGAAATTAGAATAAATTTTTTTACTAATAGAACCTTATATTTTTGATGCATTAATCGATGCATCTTTGTATTCGGACATGACGGTGTCCGCCGCGCCGCGTAGCGTCCCGACAGGATGCTCTTTAATCTCGCCGTTGCTCGTCGGATTGATAAAAATGTCCGCCAGTGACCGATTCGCAGATGTCATCGTTAGCTCGCAGTTACCGTGCTATATTTGGAGTTCGGGCCCCCGACCGATCCGCTCCTCGTAGCAACGCTCTTCGCTCCTCGCACGCCCACGCGACATCCTTCGCGAAAAAATCGTTTCATGCAAACCCTGAACTTGCTCGGGAACCCTAATGTTATTTTCATGAATTTTCGAAGCAGATTATAGGGGTACAGTAATATCTCGATGTATGGGAAAATGTGGGGACTGAAATGCTACTAACATCGTGTACTTTGTATATAACCTTATCTATAAGGTTAATAATAAATGTATTAATGCTCTCGGCGCGCGGGTTCGATCAATTGTTAATTAATTAATAGCAAATTTGCGATTTATCACTTATTCAACTTCAATGTTTCATTCTTCAATGTAAATTAATGCATTGTAAGTTAAAGATAGTTAGGACCACCAATATTTACTATATACAGGATGAACAAACGTATTTTAACAAAAAGAAGGAATTTTTAAATTTATAAAACCGGTAAAAACACGTGCAAGTTCATTGTCAGTAGACCAAACACAAAACAGTGAAACATTTGAAAATGACACCGTCTCATTTAGCGGTGAATTCAAAACGTGAAATTACTTTATAACAAACTTTACCTTATTATATATATACCACGTTGGTGTTACGGTAACATTTTATTTACATCCAAATTGATTTTGACCTTACTACGTACAGTTATGATTGTACGCGATAACAGGTAATTGTTAATTATGAGGAAATGGCAAAAGAATTTTTATATATTGCATACGAAGAAACGGACGCGAAAGTTTCTCCGCGCGCTTTTATATTATACATACATGTGTAGCAAATAGTATTTTCGGCGATGCGGGGAGTCAAACGTTATTTCGGAGGACAGGGTCAAGAAAGGGTTAAGTATCAGGGCTTGACCTGCAAGGCATTGTTGCACCTAGCTGTACGGCAGAGGCGATTCTTTTGACAACAATTGAACACGGTTGCAGACATCGTGGCGCAACCATCGAGACGCGTACTGACCCCTTTTGCGGGACAGCAGATTCGGCTGAGCTGGTGCTACCCCATGGCTATTGTCGTATTACTCACTTTGTTTACTCCCGTCGGTAAGTCGCCGTGCCCGTCGTTTCTTCACGAAACGCGGCAGACGGGATTCATCTGCGAGTATTGAGATTCCGCTGTACAAACAGGGAGAGGGTACGATCGCTTTTCAACGAAACTCGATGCAAAGTCTAGGGGACGAGCGAACGAATCCTAGAATATTAGCCGTTAACGGGGCAGACTCGTTTTTCCAGCAAAAATCCTTTGCACTCGGACTGATTTTTAGAGAATAATTCTACATATGACTTTTTGTTCATTTTATGGGTAAGCAATTGACGTGCCTCATAGAATACTTAAATGTTTAGTAATTGACTAGATACCAACTTGTTTAATACTGTAAACAATATTTTGAATAATGGCACAGCAGCTTTTAGTCGAGCCGCCACTCGAGTGCTAAGGGTTGAAAAAATTGTAAGGCATTTTAAATACTTTTGAGAGTCAAAATTAAAACCAGTCTACTATGCTTTTCGTGTAATTTTTGCTGCGATGTGAAAATCTGTGAAAATTAAACATTTCTTCCAATCTGGAATAATTCCATTCTATATAAGTTTTCTTCATTTTATGGTTATGAAATTGATATAATACCTTATGGAATAAATGCAGGGTCTGGTTCAAAAATTCTACGGGGTCAGAATACACATTCAATTCCTATACTTAAATTTCACAATAAGGAACTATTTATTATAAGTACCAAGGATGCTACATATATTTTTTCGTAAGTTGAATATTACGTAATTTTTCTCGCTTTTATTCGCCACAAAATCGCAAAAGATCGTAAAACAAAATGTTATAAAACTTATTCCAAATTTTTAAAAATTGGCTCTCATTTTCCCTTGAGGAAACGACTTTCCGAACCACCCAACACAATTACGAGGACAAACCTCGGAACCATTCGCGAGCGAACATAAAATCCTGATTCTCCGATCGAAGTTTCCTAGAATCTAGGTTCCGCGTGGCTTTTTCCATTTTTTTAAAAATTTCGTTCTCCGAGAAAAAGCAAGATTACGGAGGCACTCGCGCCGTTCGAGTCCAAATTCACCCCATCCTGGACTCTCGATTCCGTCAATATTTATGGAGATACGCGAGCGGCTCGTATTACGCCGACCACCATGACTCAAGCTTACTTAGATGAAGCACATAATATCCTTTCGTAAATAGTTCCCCCGCAGGCAGACGCTAGTCGGTCGCGTCTCCGTGCCAGCCGCCCTATTAACGCTGACACGTGTTTCTTAATTTGATAATTAACGTTCGGATGTGCGTACTCGCTGCGCGTAACCCGAGCCCTGGCGAAGTTACGGGATAGTTAATTACGCGGCTGTTAGTGCGTTCGCTGCGACGCGACGCGACGCAAAACCGCCGATACAGAGGCGGCCGGTCGCCGCAGCCTAGACGATCTCCCTGTAATTTTCTCTACCGTCGCACTGGCTCCTCCGATGTGACGCCCACAACACTGTTGTTGCGGCTCCTTATCACAGTACCTTTATTAAATGCGGGGCCATTAGTGGCGAGCAAGATTTTATTCGATGCCACAAAAATATAGTCGTTTGCGGAGCTTGCTCGATCGAACAATTGCTCAACACTAAACCCACCACTGCCGGTCAAATGACCGGTTTTATATTTTTCATTTTGCAATTATTGAACTAACGAAGTTGCTCGCTTGGAAATTGATTCGACGAATTTGTTTTATCCAAGAACGTATTCCAATGAAAATTACTCAAAATCTAAATAAATTGAGCCTTTTCGATTTTACATTTTAAATCGCTTTTAGTGCTCGGTAGTACTAATAACTTTTTCATTTTTCGTTATAATATTGCCGCTCAATATCGTCGAACAACCATTTAAAATTTTCACGTAGAAATTGTGCTTGTACGTGGATTATAGTTAAAATTTTTGTCACTTTGAATCTCCAGTTTTTATTAACATTAATCCCACCAACTGCCGGTCAAATGACCGGTTTTATATTTTTCATTTCGCAATTATTGAAGTAATGAAGTTGCTCACAAGGGAATTGTGATTTAAATAAATAGAGCCTTTTCGATTTTACAAGCTGAAATATTTAAAATCGCTTTTAGTGCTCGGTAGTGTTAATAACTTTTCCATTTTTCGTTATAATATTGCCGCTCAATATCGTCGAACAACCATATAAAATTGTCAAGTAAAAATTGTGCTATGGATTATAGTTAAAATTTTGGTCACTCTATATCTCTACTTTTTATTAACATTAATCCCACCAACTGCCGGTCAAATGACCGGTTTTATATTTTTCATTTCGCAATTATTGAAGTAACGAAGTTGCTCACAAGGGAATTGTGATTTAAATAAATAGAGCCTTTTCAATTTTACAAGCTGAAATATTTTAAAAGTAAAATATTCGAGTTAAACTGTGAATTTGAATATTTTATCTTTAATTTTTTGAAAATGGTATTTTCCAATACTTAGAACAATATTTCGTCTATATATTAATTTGATTACGGTTGCAGGCCGTGTGACCATGATCAGAGTACCATGATGGAGAATATGACGATTTATGTATTCTGTTTTTCCACTGTATATCGCTGGGTGGCAGCAGAGTTCGAGAACCTCCCGAAAATCCGGTACAGGAAGCGCGCAATTTATGCCGGTTTTTGGCCAGTTACCGAACGACGAGTCCGCGAGTACCGCAATACGGCCGTGGAGCTCGAGGTTCACGAAACGCGGGGCGCGTTAATACGAGCGAAATTACGGGGTGCCGCGTGTTCCTTGTGCGAATACCAATAGCGCCATCGACGCCGTCGGTTCTCAACCGGTTCGTAATAGCCGCGAACGGTCGAACCTCGAGCATCGTGACCGCCGAGGGATCGAATGAGAACCCGGAAGGCGGACTCTCCGCGCACATCAAAGGGAAAAACCTGTCTGCATCGTGAAACGACCTGCATCCATTCTCAGAGGTATCGTTGTGCCTTCTGCCAACGTATATGGTAGAAGGCATCCCTTTTGTGTCGGATCTGCCGTCTTCTGCCTCCCGGCGAGCCCTGCGGCTGCTGGAGCCGATCCTCTCGTGAAAATTCGAGTAAACTGTGTAATGATCGGACTGCCGATCGTTTTGCATCCCACCGAACATTAAAAAAATTTTTAAAATACGCGTGTATATTTTCGCGAAAATTAGCGTTCCTCTTTTATTTTCGTCGCGGGGCAAATATTTGTTACGTTTCTATTCAATGAGTCTACCGGAACGAGTGTATCCATAAGTGTCCGCACTGTCTTCATTCGTTGATAAATAAGTGTAGGGTGTGAAGCGTGATGTCATTTATTGTATTATATGTCATTATGTAATTATTTTATATACGTCGTAATTATATTAGCAACGGTAACGTTGATTAATTGCGGTTTTCATATTTTATAAAACAGACGAAACAGAGACGTTTCCTTTGAGATCCGTGACGCAATCTCAGATTCCGACATTGAGATTTGTATTCGTTAAGTTATCTCATTAAATATTATATCGTTTTCGGTATTCGACTGGTAAATTATTTATTAACGTCTGCGATCCTACATAAGTAATATCTTTATTTCATTTCATAGAGGATCAGTAATTGTAAGAAAATTTCCCGTTACTCGGATGGTTAACGAACGATCCATGAAAATGTGGGACTTGAAATATTCGTAGATATCAGCCTTGAGAAGTAGATATTCGATGTTTTTCAGAGATTGAAAAATTATTTGACACGAATAATAATTATTATCAGATTCCGACGTTGAAATTTGTATTCGTTAAGTTATCTCATTAAATATTATATCGTTTTTGGTATTCGACTGGTCAATTATTTATTAACGTCTGCGATCCTCCATAAGTAATATCTTTATTTCATTTCATAGAGGATTTAGTAATTGTAAGAAAATTTCTCGTTAATCGGATGGTTAACGAACGATCCATGAAAATAGGAGTTTGTCCTGTACGACGATCTAAGTAGGTAGCTATAAGCACGTGGGACTTGAAATATTCGTAGATATCTACAGAAGTAGATATTCGATCTTTCTCAAAGATTGAAAAATTATTTTACACGAATAATAATTATTATCATAGATTCCGACGTTGAAATTTGTATTCGTTAAGTTATCACATAACTATAGCTATAAGCACGTGGGACTTGAAATATTCTTAGATATCAGTCTTCAGAAGTAGATATTCGATATTTTTCAGAGATTGAAAAACGATTTGACACGAATAATAATTAAAAACGCCGAGAAGTCGTGAATTCCATGGATAAAGTGGAGAGGGATCGAACAAAAGCAAAGTTCGCTCGCTGTCAGTGAGCCCTGAAGTACGACGAAGATTGTACATACATACAATTACGAGGACAAGGTATGATTACAGGATAAGGGCGCCGTAAATTATTTATACTTACCACGTCCATCCGAATGTCCTGCCGGTTTTCGGCGGGGCGCAATAAGGCCGAAAAGGCTGCTGGGACGTCGAATAACTCCGCTGTAAGAGTTCGCAATTACGGTAACAGCGATCGGTGCATGTCTCGCTCTCGGGAATGGGGACGATAGAGGGGTGAAGAAGGTGTCGCTTTACGCGAGCCAGGATTCCCTGTACAGGGGAGGACACATTCGGCATCTCTCGCATCTCGGAGTCTCATTGTGACGCGAAGTCAAAGGAATATTACACCATCTGCTCGATGCGATACCGGCAAAGGAGCCGTGTAATCTGTTCGACAATATCGACGATTCACCGGGGGACGAAGAACAAAAAATAATGGGTGGGAGAGAGAGAGAGAGAGAGAGCGGGGGGAGAAGGAGAAATAAAAGAAACGAAGGCAGAAGAGAAAGGTTTTCGGCATAATTTTTCGCGCTTCCCAAGCGCTAAGCGCATGAATGAGGCGGACCTCTCTTTCTCCTTTTTTCTTGTTGTTGTTGTTCTTCGCCTTCTATTTCCTCTCATTCGGGCCGAGGCGAGGCCTCTTCTGGACCAGCTCAAAGAATTTCGTGACCTGTTCCACGGGCATTGCATTCATTTCCATATTCTATGTATTTAGTGTTTACGTCTACTTCGTATCCGGTCGGCATGAATGGCCCACAATGCCCGGCGAACTGGTAAATGAACTAGACGTTGATATTACTTGCCGTTTACTATTTTGTGCCGCGCGAGAGACGCGGCAGCGCCGCACAATTATCCCGTGAGAACACGCCGCGTTGACAGTGACGACCTCTCTCTCTCTCTCCCTCTCTCTTTCTGTCTTTCTCGCGAGGCGAAATATTTTACGACGTTACCTTCGCCCTGCTTCGCGGTGCGCCTCTGTCTGACCCATTTTTGTTTCGTCAACGCAGCGTCGCGATCGCATCGCATTCCTTGACCTAGTCAACTAAGTGCATGCTGGAGGAGTTTTCAATGTTTCAGAGAAGGAGAGAGTCCATTTTTTAATTTTAAATCACCATAACGGAAGGATTTATCAGCTAGCAAGACACTCTCGTGCATCATGATGAGGGGGATCGAATCGACGGGACAAGGTTACCCCCTCTCCGTCGGTACCGGGTTAGTCACGTGACCGGACGACGGCTGAAGCGTGGGGAGTAGCGTCGCGGAAGGGGAAGGTAGTGTGGGGACGCAGACACCCCTACAACCGTGTTTGCAATTACTCATTTATAATTAACACTAAACCTACCGAGTACTAAAATCAATTACAATGTTTTACTATTTTTAAAATGTGTACAATTTTTATTATAGTATTATAATAAAAATATTTTAACCCTTTGGTAACGCTTCGTGATGGGTCCGGGTGCAAAGGGTTTTAAACATGTCGGTACCTAATCGATTACTAAACACGCATAAAATGAAGAGACGTTTAATTTTCGAGTTAAAACAGCTCCGAGTGCAAAGGGTTGATAGTTGTAAAATAACAAAATATGAAACCGGTCTCATTTGACCGGCAGTGGTAGGTTCAGTGTTAACGAGATGAATTTCGCGCAGCTTCTGGCGAGTCTGGCCCGCAGTGCTTCGATGAACCGTTCGAGTCCAATCGGTAGCTTGGTGTCTTCCCATTAGGATTTAAATCCGCGGTGGAAATGGATCAACGTCGACCCGGCGACGACGGCTTTTGCCGGAGGTTCGCGATTTCGAGCGGCGATCGGTTCTCAGAACGAGAGCGTCGTCGAAAACCGCGGTGCCTCTCGGCTTGCCTCTCGCCGAGGCACTTCTCCTGCCGCGTCGACCCTATCCTCTCGTTTCTTCGTCTTTCGCGCGTCTTTCCTTCTCTTCCGTGTTCCTCCCGCCCCTTCCCCCGGCCACCCGGCCTCCTCTCGCGTCGTCCTCGCCTTCTCCTCGGCATCTCTTTTTCCTCTCCATTTATTTTTCTTGCTGAACCTTCCTCCACGACCACACGTAAAGGCCAATTCACACCGTAGCGACTCCGGCCCCGCGGTACCGATTCAAAGAACCTGTACAATCGCCCGTGAATTCCGCGTCCCATGATTCCTTCGGTGTAGGACGGTCCCCCGATATCTGCCCGCCCTCGTCTCCGCTCGTCGCAGCTCGGCCACGCTTCTCTCCGCAACGCTTCCTTCTTCGTCTCATTAGCAGCAACGCGAGATAACCGCTTCCCGGGAACCGTCGCGCTAAGGAACGCTGCTAGAAACGGTCGTCGTCGTCTTCCAGCTCGGACCACTGACTTCTGGGACCGGCTCCGATCATTCTTGTTTACGCGGGATTACTTACGGGCCCAACGGGCCACGTTCTCCCGTGATCATTCTTGCCGCTTGTACACTGCTTGTTTACCGCCTCCATCGCGCGCGAAGCTTCCTCGGGGCGGGGTGAACGAGCTCTGCTTCAATAATAATCCTCACTGTTTATATTTCGGAGGGTTCACACTAATAAAGACTGCGACTTTTATTTCAACCCCTTGCCTTACGATTTATTTTACGGTTTCAGTGATTAGAACTTTTTTGTAGCAATTTCCTGAAACAGGAGAAAATTCATGTATGTTCTCCAATAGCTTTGCATTATCAAAACTAACATAGAAACTTATTTCGGTATAAAGGAAATTAATAACATACATGTTTATTAGATAAATTATCCGTGATGTCAGCGCTACAGGTTCGATCCAATTTTAACTATTTAAGGAATTTTGCAATTAAAATTTTTTTATATTTATTAGACTCGGTTCAGAAGCTTCACCGTGTGTCAGACACGATATTGTAAGGCAAGGGGTTAACGACACATGTTTACCGGTCATTTCATCTCGAGTTAAGTGGACTCGTTTCCAGAATCGCACGGTTCCGTGACGCGCGCTCTCATTTCTCTTCTCATTTCTCAAATATTGAACAAATTTTCAGATGAAATTAATAGTACCCGTATGACCATCGAAAAAAAGGAGCAATAATTGGTAAACAATTGTAGAAAATAAAATATAAATCAATTTAGAAAATAAAATATTGTAAATCAATTTAGAAATTGGTATCGGCGCAAAGGTTCGATCGTGAAAAACCAAAATATGCAAGCCTTTTCGCAAAAATTTTTACGGTGTATTCACGTTTCGATCTAAATTAAAATCATCTTCAGAATTTTATTGTACAAAATATAGAATCGAATAATTTGTGATTTACCAGCGACTAGTAACAAATGTAACATAACTATTTCCGCGGCTGATACACTATCTCCTTTGTCCCAGAGTGGAAATCGAGTAGATTCGAGATTTGATCGTGGGTAAAGGTACACTTTATCGAGTTCCCCGCGCAGTGAAGCGAAAAATATTCGGTGCCCACACCCCGCGTTGCATGAGACGAACACCCATGGTGTTGACACCGGTGTGCGTGAAGTTCGGCCGTGGGCATCGTCACACGCTGGAAATTCCTACGCGTATAGACACATACTTCAAGAAAGAATTTTCTTCGATCATCGAACTGAGAATGGGATAATTGTAAAATACAGAAAATAGTGTACAGGCTGTAACACAACACGTGTAAGGAAATACCTTGTGCGCGAACGAGCGTGCAGAAAATAGGCTGAAACGCCGCTGTGGGTCACGAATGCACGCCGATCGAGAACTCCGTGACCTGTTTGCGATTGTACAGGGCGTTCCTCAATAATTGCGCCAATTAAGCCGTTCGAGGCGAAAAACGAGAAGCGGAGTTCCCGTAAACATGCACTGTACATACACCAGTGTGTGTTTTCAATGCGAGACTGCCCTGATCAGAAGGATCACTCAGAACAAAAAATGTAAGTGTAACAAAAAATTTTAGGGAGCTACGATATTACAGGAAATATTCGGGTGTTACAAGAAAGAAAATCTCAAGGATAGTTGAAGAGTTACAAAAAAGGAAATGACAAGAAAAATTGAGGAGTTACAAGGAAAATTGGAGAGTTACAGGAAAGGATATCACTAGAAATATTGGAGAATTACAAAGAAGAAAGTCGTAAGAAAAATTAGGGAGTTACAAGAAAAATTGGAGACTCACAAAAAAGAAAATTACAAGAAAAATTAGAGAGATACGTAAAAGAAAATTGTAAGAAAAATTTGAGGGTCACAAAAAGGAAAATTACAAGAAAAATTAGGGAGTTACAAGAAAAATTAGAGTTATAAGAAAGAACATTACAAGAAAAATTATAGAGTTACAAGAAAAAAAATTACAAGAAAAATTAGGGAGTTACAAGAAAGAAAATTACAAGAAAAATTGGAAGATTACAAGAAAGAAATTTACAACAAAAATTAGGGAGTTACAAGAATAATTTAAGAATTAGAAGGAAGAAAATTACAAGAAAAATTAGAGGACCACAAAAAAGAAAGTTACAAGAAAAATTTGAGGACCACAAAGAAGAAAGTTACAAGAAAAATTTGAGGATTACAAGAAAGAAAATTACAAGAAAAATTAGGAAGTTAGAAGAAAAGTTTGAGGGTTAAAAGAAAAATTAGAGAGTTACAAGAAAGAAAATTGCAAGAAAAATTAGGGAGTTACAAGAAAGAAAATTACAATAAAAATTAGGGAGTTACAACAGAAATTAACAAGACAAGGAAATTACAAGAATAATCACAGAGTTACGAGAAAGTTATAAGAAATCTTTCAGAGGTGGTGGACACTAATTGTGTCACCTATGAACGAGCTGTCACCGTGTCAAACAAAGGGTACGGATCTTCCTCGTTCCTCGAGTGGCGTTCGTCCTTGCAGCTTCCCACATATTAAGAAACAGCCTGTACGGACGATGGTTGCTCCAGCTACAGACTCCACGGTGGGAAAGTATTCGCGAGCAACGATGCAGACGCACCCCGAGGCGTGCACCGAGCGAGCGAGTAGTATTCACCGGTATTAAACTACGTTCTCACAGGCAACGCGTCTGTCCTTTGTTTTGAAAACACTAGCCTGGTACCTCGTGCGTTTTAAAGTGGTATCACGACCTGCAGCCCATCGCGGAATCCACGCGCGATTTTCAGCGGGGTTTCCGAGAAGAACACTGACTTTGACCCCACTTCGGCATCCACGAATACAGGTCATGCTCCGTGAGGAACAATACGGACGATGAAACTCCCACGATCTGAGGATGTTAACCATTTCTGCAGGAAAATCGATATGTTCACGCAGAAAACGTCGCTTCGTGGTCTTCGACCCTCAATAATTCAATGAACGATAATCCTCGATTTTTAATTGGTCAGAAGGTTAACGATACAGCTTAACATCTATGTACTATTGATTGTAAAATCATTAATTCACGACCTACTATTTCTTAGTCATATCTCTAAGAAGATTTCTCGAGTAAAATATGGATACTAATAATTAGACTGCGGATTTTTATGCATTTATGAAAAAATTGATTAGGCAAAATATAAAACAGTAAATGATTATAAAGATCTAAGAATGTTGTTGGATTGTTTTCGATTTATTAAAATTATTAAGTTAATCAATTTTTATTGAACACCTCCTATTCACAATCAAAATATCTCTTATTTTGCATAGAAATCCGGCTGCTAATGTGGATACTAATAATCAAAAAATTGACTAAGCAAAATATGAAACAGTAAATGATTATAAAAATCTAAGAATGTTGTTGGATTGTTTTCGATTTATTAAAATTATTAAGTTAATCAATTTTTATTGAACACCTTCTATTCACAATTAAAATATTTCTTATTTTGCATAGAAATCCGGCTGCTAATAATAGTTTGTTTCGGGAATGTTGAACGAAATATTACAAAGGCACATTTTAGCGTGTCATCGGAAAGTCTGTTCGTTATATTAATTGTTCCCATAAGTAAATCTTTAGTTAGTTCAACATTGACTTCGAAAGAAAACATTCGAATTGGATAAATGAATAGTCTTGCTGAAATTGCATTCCGTGTACGTGTAACTGTTGGCTGGAGAGAAGGCTGCCCAACCAGTTAGGGGTTTAAAAAAAGGCTCATCTCGATCGGGGTCCAGGAAGCCATCTCATTGTACTCTTTCTAGCTGCGAGATGCGTCCGAGATTCGCCACATCCGTTTCCTCGAGGATTCTTCTTACGGTGCCGAATCCCAATTGTTGCTATCTCGATAGCATATACGCAGCGTGTAATTTCACTACTCGTGCTCTCCACCGCTTCCTCCGCGTGGCGTTCACACGTTCAGCAGCGCCGCACGAAACCATCTCCTTCGCCGACACCTGTATTTGTACTACTAGGATGGATCGGTGGCAACGGAAATGCTCGCACGAACTCGCATTGTTTCCAATATTCTACCTACCGACACGCTGTTTGCCTAACCTGTGGATAGATCGTCTAAAGAGATCGCTCTTGCGAGCACACCTCGGCAAGCTCACCGATCTATTTGACAAATCCGGGAACTGTTTGGATCGGTCCTTGCGATCATTGTGTCGCGTGACCGAATGAATAATGCATGAGCCGACATCGAGGCGATTCGAGTTTTTCCCGCGGACGCTCGTTGACGCTGCATGAATTATACGTTACTCCCTGACAATGCTGGAACGAGTAGGCACAATTGATCGAATTTCGACATCGTTAGGTTTACACAGAGCATTTTTCCTATCCGTTTTGTGCTTCGTCCAATTTCGTTTAGCTTTGTGGGGGCCGCAGTTGATCTCTCAAATAAACGTGGGATCGTATCATAAAAGTTAAGAAACGAACCACAACATTTTAACCCTTATGCGAATTTCGTACAATTTAATAACCCACTTTCAATTTCCCTTTAAAACTTCTTTAATATTTTTGTTGATAAATATCGAGATTATTGTAGATTTTGTTGTTGAATCGTTATAGATTAATCTATATTTGACGAATAAAAAGTTTGCATTCAAACTATAAAGTAGAACATCAGAAATTTTTATTATTGACGTAAGGGTTACAGACATTAGAAGAATTTAAGAACACTGTAACACTATTTCCATCTCATTACACATTTTTATCCTCTCAACATACATTTTTACTTAACTTTCGTTTCTTATAATTCACTTAAAATTTATATTTTGCAAGAAGATCCGCCTAATGATCGTCACAATTTAAAACTGATTCGGTTTTTATGAATTGATGCGCAAACACAAGAAAACCTCTACTTCAAACAACGTTAATGGAATTTCTGTTTCACTTTTCGACAAGATACTTTCCCACAGAAAATAGAAAATTCCCCCTTGTCCTAACTCGTGTAAAATGATCTTTGGAAATCGAAGTTTATGGAAAGTAATATTTTTTAACGTTTCACATCCGAGGTGTGTTCATTCCTTTCCAGAAGATTCTGAATTTGCGAAATTTTGATCGCGTGCACCTTGTCTCTAGCTGCATAGCAAGCGCCAAGTGTGTCCTCCTCTAAATTGGTTACATAAGTGGGAACGTCTGGACGGTAGTTCTCGTGATTCTTTCGGGTTCCAAAGAGCGATCGAACGATCAGTGTCAAACGAAAATAGGGGTGTCCCTGTTTCCTCTGAGTGTGGGGCCCGAGGATTCTTCCGAAACGATTCCTTGCCTTTTTGGCGCGCGCGCGCGGCAGCTGCCTTTGCGTAACAGGAAGTTTTCCTACTTCGGAAACTTGGGGAACACGTGGCGCGCTGAAGGATTCGTGTGATCTTCGAGATTAAGACTAAATTCTTCCGAAAAATGAATTTTTCATGAATAAATTTTTCGTAAAAAATATTTCCAAATTATACGCTACAATTAAAGTATATTTGTAGATAATCTAGACTTCTGAGTAAAATGCTTTTTTGTGCATTTAAAGTGTCATCCACTGAGAGGCGTCATTTTAAATTTCCCGCTATTTTTTATTTGTGAAGATTGTCACTCTTGGACGCGTGGCTAGTAAAATCATAAAAAAATTATGGATTGTAAAAAAACTTCTCAATGAAAGACCCTGTAGTTCGGAATTTTTCCGGTGCCTCGCGTCGAGGTGGACAACAATGATCGATTGAAATCGCCGGTGGTTCGATAAGACAACTCAATGGTGTTTGCTGATTCTTGAAACGTGTATCTGAATATTTCGAATGTGCTCGACGCTGGAAATATGGAAGAAACGCTTCTTCGTTACGGTGGAGAGCATTTTAATTTCGCAGAAATAAGAAAGTAGAAGGAAAGAAAGGAAATTCGAGATAGAGATCAATGTCGAAATTGAAGCCTGTCGAGAAAGTGCGCCAAACATGTTCTATTACATAGTAAGTTTATTGGACTAGGTGTGAAATAATTCTGTTGTACAATCTGTTAGTTGTATAAGAAATTTCGTCACAATATCGCGTTTCGACGGTCGTGTCCACGAGAAGAGAGAGACGATGGGTGGCCGAGAGCCCATGCAGACACACCAACACACTTGCGCGAACCCCATAGAAACAGCTTCAGTTTCCTCGCACCCTCTGCACCGTCGCTAACGCAGTAAATGGATAATGTCCTCCGTCAGCCGTGGAACAACGCCGTATTAATTCACATCAATCTCGAAAACGACTTAGTATATCACTAGTTCTACCGAGTCTGCCATTTTCTTTTTAATTAAACAATCAATCATTCGACACATTGATTCGCCCCGCTGCTTAGAATCGCGAATAAAAAATTTTTGGGGCCCCTCAAACGCGTAAAATCAAAATAAAGACTGTACTTTCGCTCAGGGGACCAAACGTTTTCAACTTTTTCAAATCTAATATTATACAGTTCGACGAGAAAACGATAAAACTTTGAATTCTGGTGCGCGGAATCCAAGTTTCAGCGTGCGAAGTTCACTCGTTTCTACACGAGAGAGGAGCGGATATGAGAGCGGATTCTGGATTAGATCTTGTATTCCTCGCACTGGAGTTTAAAGTTTCACCATTTTCTCGTCGAATCGCATAATATTACATTCGGAAGAGCTGAAAATTTTGAGTCCCCTGAGCGAAAGTATAACCAGAATAACCAATAATAAAAATGATCGTGTTCTAACCACGCTACCCGTATTAACACCTCCGGTGCCTAGTTTCCCAGAAATGGAATCGTTTGTCCAGACACGTAAACGAATTTTTCCGTTAACGTATCGAGCGTGGCGTTAAGCTCTGCAGCACGCTAGAAGAATGAAAGAGTAAATTCTAATTTCCTTCAATAAATTCTGTTGACTTCATTGGTTTTAGAGAGATCTAATTTTCATCTTATCCCCTCCTACAATTCAAACAATTTCACTCGTATCCGTTGGTATTCTTCCGGTGCGAGTTGTTCGTAAGCCGGACAGACTTAATAAAATAAACAATTCCCTATTCGAAACAGTATTTGACCCAGAGCTGGGTGTTCGAGCAAAAAGTCTGTCTCGGTTCAGTTTCCTTAATAGACCCGTGTGTCTTTCCCGGGAGATCGTGCCGGCGCTTAACATGTTAATTCGAAAACGAGGAAAGGGTGAACGCGCCAGAGAGAGAGAGAGAGAGAGAGGTTTCGTCGCAGGATCGGCGTCCGGCTGCTTTTTTCCCCCGAGTTGAATGAGCAGGGCCGAGGGCAGAGAGCAGACGCGGAGTGAGAGAAAGAGACGGAGGCAGGTCGAGCCCGGAGCCGCTCGTAGGGACGTGGGCCAGAGTTTGATCGCGCCCTCCGTAGCATCTCGTCGTCCCAATGGCCTGCCCCCTCCTGTCCTTCCATTCCCTTGGCGATCCGCAGTACCTTCCCCCCACCACGCGTTGCCAACAGCCCGGCACGTTAGGGACCGTGCGGCGCTGGCAGCCGGGGTACCCCCAGTTCAAATCTAAACGCCGATCCGTCAGGACCAGCCTCGCGCGACTCTGCTCGACTTTGGGCGCGCGTCGCGACAACACAGCCGCACCGAAACGAATCGCGTTATGGACAAGACCGGAGGAGCCACGAACAACATCCGACAGAATCGCCAACGGTCCCCGGGAATGTCACGTTAATCGCCAGATCGTGCGGTCCCTTTCTTTATTTCTTACGCTCGTCGACCTTCTCCCTCTCCTCCCTCCCCTCTCTCGAGGAGTACGCTGTTCGCGTTTGTCGCGACGCGTGTACCCAAACCCTCCCCCTCGATCCGTCCGTTCTCGCCCATCGCCATTGATAAACGGCGATCCATCTGTTCCACCGAGCCATCCACTCGGAAAACGGACCCCGATCGCGGATGGTGTGTGCACGTGTGCGCGGAACCCGCGGCTCCCACGAGGGTGCATCGTTACCGACAGAAACAGACAAACACGGGAACACGGGATTCTTATGTTTTCGCGAGGCCTCGCGCGGGAACCCGACCGCTACATTGTGTTGTTCCGCTCGATTATGATCGCGCCGCCTGTCGTCGCCGTCGGATTTTGAACTGTGTCCACGTCTCGTCTCTCTCTCGAGGCTCCACGGTGTTTCGCGACAGAAAGCAACGACGAATCTCGACAATGGTTCGTACCACGTGAATGTCTCTGTAAAGGTGCAACGAGGACAGTGTTTTCGGTTCGAGTCTCACTTCTCGGGACCGAGGCCCGTCCAGCGCATTCGCCGGACCCTGACCGCGAGTTTTCCTGGAAAACTACCCCCGCGAGAATGGATGTAGTGTCGAATGGACTCCTCGTGCCAGCGAAAGTCCTGGATATTGGTGCCTACCACTCGTCGTTCTATTCGCCGCCACCCACCGAGGCGTAAGTAACTATTTACACGTTATCGGGATACACGACCACACGGGGCTCTCTGTCGAACCGTTGTGCGACGCGAATTTTTCGGGTAGAGATAAAAATCGAAGGATCGCCCGAGGGAATCAGTTTTTCTGTTATCGTAGCACGAAAAGAGAGGTTTTGATTGTTGATGGAAGCGTTCGGTTCGAAGCGATTCTTTTTTGTTGCAGGTTCGAAATTGCTCAACTAAATATGTAGTAATAGATATGTATTTCTTTTATCCAGTGATGCTTTATAGCAGCGCCTCTCGATCTTCCTTTTTTCTCCTCGAAAGGTCATTGAATATCAATGAATTTCTTCTCGATTCGGCATTTAACTGATGTTTATATTATTCATGAATATAGCTTTTTAATTATTTCAAATTTTTTGTCCGCCCACCGTTTGAGAGGCACTGTTGCGCAAGGCTCGCGAGAGAATGTGTCGAATTGTCAATTTAACGGAACGTTGGAGACTATCGCAAAAGATATGTAGTTCTTTTCAGGGGTGGAAGGGTGAAATAGTTACAGATGTCGAAGGTCAGGATAACAATCGTGAATAGCATGATTGTTTAGTTTGTCGCAAGAAACACAACTGCGCAGTTGAACGTTAGAAAGTTTGTTTAAACGATATGGTAAAATACAATGTCACCGAGTTTTCTTATTTCACGTTATTCTCCTCTTGAAATTTATACTGACGTTTTAAACTTACGACAACCTTCTCGTTCAAATCAAGCAATCCGTCATTAACGCGAAATCTATCGAGCACTAAAAGCGATTAAAATGTTGGTACTTTACCGATAGCCGGGCGCAAAACAGACCAATAATTATAAGCATTCTTTTTGGGTAAAACTATTTTGTTTACAATTCGTTAATATTTGTTTATAGTATGCTTTTAATTATTGGTCTGGTTTAGGTTTGCGCCCGGCTAACGGAAAAGTACCAAATGTTTTAACTTATGACAATGAGAAGCTACTGTTTATTTGGATTCTGTGAAATTTTTATTCTTAAAAAAATTTAATCGATTTCCATGTAACTTCATAATTTCAATAAACGTAAAATGAAAAATTCATCATTAATGCGAAACCTACCGAGCACTAAAGGCAATTAAAATGTCTTATGTTATGAAAATGACAAGCCTCTGTTTACTTGGATTTTTGAAATTTTTCATTTTGAAAAAATTTAATCAATTTCCATGTAACTTCATAATTTCAATAATCGTAAAATGAAAAATCCATCATTAACGCGAAACCTACCGAGCATTAAAAGTGATGAAAATGACAAGCCTCTGTTTATTTGAATTCTATAAAATTTGTATTCTTAAAAAAATGTGATCAATTTCCATGTAACTTCATAACTTCAATAAACATAAAATGAAAAATTGATCATTAACGCGAAACCTACCGAGCACTGAAATTAGGTTATAAAAATGACAAGCCTCTGTTTATTTAGATTTTGTAAAATTTTTGATTTTAAAAAAATTTAATCAATTTCCATGTAACTTCATAATTTCAATAAACATAAAATGAAAAATCGATCATTAACGCGAAACCTACCGAGCACTAAAAGTGATGAAAACGACAAGCCTCTGTTTATTTGTATTCTGTGAAATTTTTATTCCCAAAAAAATTTAATCAATTTCCATGTAACTTCATAACTTCAATAATCGTAAAATGAAAAATTTTGAACCATTCGACCGGTCAGTTCAGTGTTAGATGAAAAATTAGGATGTGAAAATGTGGGTCACGCTCTCTAACCTCAAAACTGTGTTCGGCACGCATCGTGCCGAAGTTTAAAAGTTGTCCGTGAATGATACCGCGGGGCAGCTCGTGTAACAAGTTCGTTAAGATCATGTTGGTCGATTAAATCGGCCCATTAAAATTCCGCATAATTCGCGAATCGATGTTTTGTCATTCGACATACAGGAAACAAAGGAAAGATGTAACGGCGAATCGTTAGCAATCTCGTTCGTCGGGTCCGAACAGGTTCCCAGGCTCGGATGGCTCAAATTCACCTCGGCTTTATCTCGAGCTAGCTGTCACCGGTAACGAGCCTGCCGCCATTAGCGCGTTTTGTCAAAACAAACGCGCGCAAAGCTTCACGGTGCTACACACGCATCGAACGTCCTGGAACGTTCCGCTCTAAACGGAAGTCTCCGTTTCGGCGTCGATATCAAAGGATGCAGCCTTATCTCTGATAGATTGAGCCGCCGGTTGTTGTATGTACTTGCATGTTTTTGTATCGCCATGTCGAACTAGCGTATTTATATTATTCTAAATTCGAGACGGCACCGTTCGGAAAACATTCCGGGCGACACCACTTGACTAGTAACCACCTCGTCGACAGGGTAGACGGTGTATGTATATTTTTACGAACCTAACACATTTTTTAAAAATAATCGCATCGGTTGCAAGTCGCAGGTGCCGAATAGAAATTTCTTCCAATTATTGGGTCGTTCGGAAAGTCGTGTCGTTTGCTCGAGGGAAAATGAAACCTAATTTTTTATTATTTAGAATAAGGTTTATAAGATTTTGTTCTTTTGCAATTTTTCTGGCAACTTATTCCATGCTCGTAGAATTTCTGTTTTTTTATTAACAAAAAATTGTGTTATTAAGTTTTATAACATTTTGATCTTTTAAGATTTTTCTGACAACTTATTCCATGCTCGTAGAATTTCTATTTATTAGCAAAAAATTGTGTTATTAAGTTTTATAACATTTTGATCTTTTAAGATTTTTCTGGCAACTTATTCCATGCTCGTAGAATTTCTGTTTTTTTATTAACAAAAAATGTGTTATTAAGTTTTATAACATTTCCATTTTTTGCAATTTTTCTGGCAACTTATTCCATGCTCGTAGAATTTCCGTTTTTTTTTATTAGCAAAAAATTGTTTTATTAAGTTTTATAATATTTTGATCTTTTAAGGTTTTTCTGGCAACTTATTCCATGCTCGTAGAATTTCCGTTTTTTTTATTAGCAAAAAATTGTTTTATTAAGTTTTATAATATTTTGATCTTTTAAGGTTTTTCTGGCAACTTATTCCATACTCGTAGAATTTCTGGTTTTTCATTAGCAAAAAATTGTGTTATTATTAAGTATTATAACATTTTCATCTTTACTCCAGTAACAATTACTGGAATTACTTTCGGATCGACCTAATGACTTTTCGAACTGCACAGATGTTTTTATATGTTTTCAACGTGTCCACCGCTTGGAGTTGTGCGTGCATATTTTCGTCATAAACGCGTAAAATCTGCAGTCTACTTCTAATTTTATGGTTGCTGTAGGTCGAGCCGTAAATCGCTTCCGGCACGAGTAAACAAAGACTGTCCCATGGGTTTTTTTCATTGTAATCGACTCAACCCCCCCGGCGAGAAAACCTACCGTAATAAACAGATACTTAAAAATAGTTCTATGCACAATACTTATGCCCGAAGAAATATTCTTTCTGAGATTATGGTCTATTTTTTTTTTGGAAGACAGCTGGTGTACAGTTGTCGTCACAATAGCTGTTCACCTCGCTCCTGTTACTTGAAATCCACGACACCGGAATGAAGTGGACCAGCTATTTTGGCTTTAGTTATGGTGAATGTATACATTGTTATATACATTAATTTCAGCTGTTTAGTCAGCCAACCTGAAAACAAAACTGACTCGGAATAAATATCTGCCGACGCATTATTATTAGACTGAGAATTTGATGCAGTTGTAGCAGAAATTGCGTAATTACAATATTCCTAGCAATTTAACGAAACCATTAACCCCTTGCCTTACGATTTATTTTACGGTTTCAGTGATTAGAATTTTTTTGTAACCAGTAATTGCCTAAAAAAGGAGAAGATTTATATCTATTGTATGACTATATATAAATATAGCAAAGTAGAATTTTCTTTCAGCTTAAAAGAAATTAATAACATGCATATTTATTAGACTCTGTTCAAAATCACCATCACGTGTCCGCCACGATATTGTAAGCCAAGGGGTTAAAGAAATAAATAAATTCCTATTCGGTTCCCTGTGTCTTTCAATACAAAAAATGATCTTCCATAAAGATCGCAATGACTAGCTCACTTGCAATATGTTGCCTTTCGTCTCGGTGTCATAAAACATTTAGAAAATTCCTTGTGAATGATAAAACAACGCTGGCTGGCTATCGGCCATTTAAATGGCGCGGTGAACGGAATGATTATTAAACATTGAACGTGGTAGTAAGCGGGAACGCATCTGGTATTCGAAAAAGGACCGATCTTGGAAAGAAGATCTTGAAAGAGAGAGACTAATCTTTGAGAATGTTCTTGGAAGTTCTGTTTCTTTGGGATTCCGTTGGAGTCCCGTTTCCGTCGACGATTACGAATGCGTCGGTAAAGCCAGGGCCGTATTTTTTAAAAAAGTCACCCAGTAGGTTGCGGGTCCCGAGCGGGCCTGTCGGGCCCGGGGCCAGGTCGCGGAGCTGGGGGAGGGGAGGGAGAGACAAACACGCAGGCCACGCAGAAAAGAAAAGCAGCGGGCACCTCTCTCCGAAGGAAGCATCCTTCGGCTATCCCTGTTGTTGCCTAGCAGATATCCCACTTTAGGCTCGTTTATCGGCCGTGGTCGGAGCCGCCGGGGCCGGAGGGAAAGACTGGGCCCGTATATCCCGGCCCTCCTCTCGCAGGTCTACAGCCCGGCTCGACCCGTCCCCGACTAAGGAGATTTAAACCCGGTTTTCAGATCGAACCCGTTGAGAATTCCCCTGTCGTTTATTTCGTTTGCCGGGCACAGACGGGTTCGCGTCTCCTCTGTCCTTTAACTGGCCGCCGCGCTGGCGCGGAGCGGCCCGGCGCGGCGCATTCAACTATTTTCTGAATTGCCTTAATTTGGCCCCGTATTGTCCGCGCTCGAAGTGCGCGCGTTACATATTCAGTGGTCATTAGTCAAATGTCCCGCAACCGTCCCGGAATCCGCGCTAAATATCCGCGCGGTGCATAACAAATCGCCGATCGCGCGGTCCAGTTTTCTGCCTGCTCGACGCCGGCAATCGCCGCGACAACCGCTGCTGCCCTGAAACAATCACGCGGCATCGGAAACTGCGCGCGCATCGACTGAAAAAAATTGGGAATTCATAACTCGAACACGGTAGTACACTTGATGCTCCGGTTTACCCTTTGCGCTCGGAGCTGTTTAACTGTATAAGTTAAATAATTAGTAACTTATAATTATAAGTTAATTGTTTACTGAAAAGTTAAACGTCTATTCCAACGTAGAATAATCCCATTCTGTATTTTTTTTTCTTCGTTTTACGGATATAACTCATCATATCGCAATAACCAAGCTGCAGACACGTCGGATTAAACATCTGATTCGCCAGGACCAGATAGGGCCGAATAACCCTTAGACCTTGACTCTTCCAGTTTCCAGAGCAAACCTTTTGTACTGCCTTTCACATTTTCCAAAACAGAAGAACAGAACTTCTTCTAGCATATTTAAGCACAGAACCTTACGTCGTTGTAACTACGAATGCAATTAGAATTTACATTGATGCGGATATTTCGATGTAATTCAATGCGAGAGTCCCTAGAACGAGGAATCTGAGATACAGGTGTAATATCGAGTCAGACTCGTGACGAAGTATGTTATTAATTCCGTTGAAATAGTATTCGATTTTATTCTAGTCAACATTTATCAATAAATATAGATTTTCTTTTGCAATAAGATATACATACCGAAGAAGTTTTAAAATCGTAGTGCGAGAGATTAATCGCACCTTTACGTCTCACGAATAGACCGTGGATCTTTGTGCTTTTGTAGGAAAATTAAGTAGATGAGATGCAAAATTACTTAAAAATTTCCAAAATCGTTGTCAACGTGTGATTTCGTAATTTTGATAGAAAATTTTTAATTGAGAGGAAAATTTAAGATTTTTTATAATAGATTTCTTATTATTATAATTAAATTAAGCTAATGCAATCAACTAATTAAATTTTAACTAAATTACATTTTAACTAATTATATTTTAACTAAATTAAATTTTAACTAATTATGTTTTAACTAAATTCAATTTTAACTAGATTAAATTTTAACTGATTAAATTAACTAATTAATTTAATAAAGTAATTACATTAATTATTATATAAATAAGGAAATTCTTAATTTCGAATTGAAATCATTAAGGGAGGAAATAACGATCGAATAGGTTTCTATATCTCGCGATCGCCGCAGACGATGATCATTTTGCATAAAAATTCGCGGCCTACCGACGAGTTACTTTTATTAACTGCTCGTACGTCGAGAGATATACCGAGGAGGTTCTCGAGAGCAGCCTTTTCCTGTACGGATCGCAGGATCTGATAGCCGGGCGCCGCGCCACGCCGCGCCACGCCGCGCCGTTATCCTTAAAGTCCGCCGTGAAGAGGGGAATAGAGCGGGGGAAAAAGTCGATCTGGTAAATCGAGATTCCAGGCCCGTCGAACACACGCGGAATCACGCCCGTAGAAAAAAGGAAAGCATCAAGGCCGCCACGGAGAGGCAACAAAGACGGGTCCCGTCGAATGTTTTAAGACTTCGCACCTAGGCGAGATCCTGGGAAGAAGCTGGAGAGGAGGCCCGGCTAATAACGAGAGAGCCCGTGAAACGCGGAAACCCACGGAATTGCAGCGAGAGCGTGTCCTGCGAGACACGTGGCCCCGGTCTCTCTTGGCAAACATTCCTCGGCGATTCGTGCTCGTCCTCGAGACACGGAGAACGGGAACGAATGGGTAGACAGGAGTAAAAAGGACGCTGAGCCGGGGTCGGCAGGAGAGGCTGCCCAAGTTTCAAGGCGAATCCACGTGTTGTTGGGAGTCGAGGATCGTCGGGCACGTGTTACGGCCCGAGGCTTCTATCTCGTCACGATTTCCATGGAAATCTATCCGGCGATCTGCGAAACGTTGCTTGCTATGCCCTTTCTCAACGCAGGATGCCGGACTCGCGCGGACGGAATAGGACAGGAAACGCGTGATCGGGATTCTTAGCGACGACGCGGTTACGGATTTATTGGTTGCCAAGGGGAAATCCATTGTCGAGGTTTCGCGATTGATTTCGTGACTCTCGCCGCGACCGACGATGCTCGTCGTGCTCGCTGCGACGTCCTCCCGTTCGTTCTTGCGCGCTGCGATGTCTTTTCAACGTCGGATCTGACTTTGGTAGAGTATTTTTCAGATGCGTCGTGTTCGGTTATGGAAAAGAATGAAAAATTGATTTTTTAGATAAAGAATTCTTTAAACAATATTCGCCGAGAGTCACTTTCTAGGTTGAAACTCTTCTTTTTTCATCGGAAGCTTCAGTGATTTATAATTGTCCCGGATCTTGGTGAAAAATTAAAATTTTCTGTATAAATTGCGACAGTCGGGAGACAAATAGAAGGATCTTTCTTTTTTTTCTAATTGTTTCTCTGTTTTAAATTGTACGTACCCAATTTTTTCATGAATGCATCAAATCCGCAGTTTATTTATAATCATTTGTACCGGAAGTCTATTGCCTTTTCTACTGCTATTATAACGTTCACCGTGTACAGAGCGGTGTCACTCCATTATTGGAAGTAAAGAAAAAATTTGTTTGCATAGGTATTTGTGAAATTTTTTGGATTTCTGAAAGTTAAGCATATTTTGAAAATTCGGAACATATCTCGGATAGCATTCCTAGTCTAAAATATTTAGTATTCCTAATTAAAATAATAATTCTTGCAAATAGGCTATTTCAGTGTAATATCTGATCGAACCCAGCGCCGTCATTCAATTTGTGTTACTCAACTAAGATCGATAATTCAAATAAAAAATTTCCTAGTTAAAATCTTTGGAAATTTTTCATTCGTCAACTTTTTATTTCCGCTTTTATCAGCTGGGGTGCATTTGCACCCCATACACACAGAAAACTTTAACTCTTAATATTATTTTACAGAAATAAGAAAAAATGAGTTCGTCCAAATTTTACCTAACGGATACCTAAAGAAATAATTTTAATAACTCCTCGTGAATGCATCCTCACAATCTCAGTATCCAGTCAAGGACAAAATTTGTAGAAATTTAATTAAATTTAATTAAATCTCATCCTTGACGACCCAATATATTAAAATAGTTCCAGAAGTTGGTTACGATCGCTGGCGATGCGTTAAACCAGAAGACAATTTCGCAAGCAGGCGTTGACCATTCGACAAGAAATCTTCTAATTGGCGGGATAAATGTTCTCCCATCCTGTTCGCGATAAGGTAACTAGAAACAAAAAAAAGGTGATTTGCATAAAAGAGTCTACAAGGTTTTTTCGGAGCTCAAAAAGATCAACGACATTCAGCAATAGTTTCTCGAGGCACCGACGGTTAAGCATCATCCTCGCGACCCATTTTCCATCTCGGCTTCTCCGAAGCAGCGCCGTAGACCCGCGAACCGGAAAAGCCGAGTTAGCTGGTGGACGGTGTTGCGCGCGTTCGGCGTCCGAGTCGTTTAGCAACGATTAGCGCGATTCGAGGCGTTAGAAGCTCGAGCATGGCAACAGAAATCATCGCAGAGAATTCGAACGAGCGTGCAGAGTACAGGCGTACGTAGAATTCGTATCGAGAGAGACGGAGACACGCTAGAGACGCAAGTATGTATCAGGCAGAGAAGTTCGCGGCGTGTGGTCGTCTCCGAAGGAAAGAAACGGGTCACCCCGGGAGAGGGCAGGTCCGCGGGAGCGATAGTAAACTTAGAAGGCTCCCGTCGTACTCTAATTTTAGAGATAATGCGAAGAGAACCGCGGGGGAAACAACAATGCGCTCCCGGAGCGATTCACTGGTTTTATAATGGACAACAGGGTCCGCGTCCTTTTTCTCTCTCTCTCGAGGCTAGATAACGTTTAAGATCTGTTGCAGTCGGACATCGCGACACACCCCGTGTGTCCGGGCTTTTAAATTCGCAACAGTGCGCGCCGCGCGTCGTCCTCCCGGGTTGACAATTAAATAACCGTTTCGGCAGCTGCGCTTCTTTTAAAGGCTTCCCGACGCGGACAATGACGCGAGGCAACAACCACCACGTGTCGGAATACAGAGCAACCACCCTAAGACGCGTCGTCTCTCGGCTAACAAACATTACCGAGGGATTCCAGTTTGCTGCGACGAGATTCGCGAGGAATCCCCTCGAGGAAGTCTCTCTCCCCGCCGGGAAGATGGAACCACCTTTATACGTCCCGTCTCTCTACGCGTTTAGCTCCCCCTCCCCCCGTTCTTCTCTTCTTCTGGTCGCATGTCGTATCATTATTTCCGATGCCGGGCTCGGTACGCTCTCCGTTTCTCTCCCGCTCTTCGAGGGTCGACGACGCCGATCGTCGGGGTGCACAAGGGCGAGCCTGATTTCCAGCATCTGCTCCAGTCAAGAAAGACCACAGTCTGGAACGACTTTGACGATATGTATAGCGAAGCCTTTGCATGGCTTCTCTCTCTCTCTTGCTCTCATTTTTTTCTCCTTCTACTTCTTCGCCTCCTTCTCCGCTCGCTCCCGCCTGCGACGCCTTCTTATATTCCATTGAGTCTTCCAAAAGCACCGGAGCATATGCTTTCGAATTGTTCGTTCAGCTCGGGGGAGACGACTAAATGATAGACTGACGCTGCTTTTCGCTCAACAACCACACCGTGAATTCTAATGATCTCTCTCTCTCTCTCTTTAATTTTCAAGTGCCGATCTTCCTCGCGAATTTATGATGATTTCCTTCTTCCGCTCCTCGATTACGGCTCACGTGGCCGCATCACCGTCTCGTGACGCTCGAGAAAGAGCTTCTTCGGCCAGCTCTCTCTCTCTCTCTCTCGCTCTGTGATCTCTTCTCGCCGCCTTTCTTCGGGCTGAACGCGTGCCCGAGCGCGTACTCGCCGATTCCCGGTCGAGCGGAAAACGCGAACGGCCTTTTGTTCGCGGCGCACGGTAATGGCGGCCGGAGTCAAGCGTTTTGTCCGCTCGGGAATTTTAGTCATCGGCTCGTCGAGGGTCCGATCAAGAGAGAGAGAGACTCGTAAACTGGTGGCGGCTGAGCATTGTTCCTCGGCGGCCAGGTATCGGTCCTTTGTTTCAAGCTTAACCTGAGTCTGCACGATCCGCGCTCTCGATAGTTTACGAGACACGACGTGGACGAATTCGAACGCGAATTGAAACTGTAAGAAATTTTGCGTATTATGTACCACGATGGTCGAAGAGTCTCGACGGACAATGTTAGTTTCTACATTCGTCGTAGAGCTTTGTATCCTCGGAAATGTGGAGAATGTAAAATTCTAGACCCTTTGTATCGGAAAACGAAACTAGAAGTTTCTTACGAGTGTATGTAGCGAAAGTGGGGAACTCAAACAAATGGAAAAATTAATTCCTGCACTGTTTGCAGGGGTAGAACTGCAATACCGCAAGACGCCGTAATCGGAGGGGGTCCGAAATTTTTGAATTTATTATCTTGTAATTTTACTAAAATTCTGATGTAATATAGCTTGTTTTTTCATGTAATATAATTTTTTTTTGATACAAATATAAATTAATGTAAATTAATATAAATAATTACTATAAATTAATAAAAATTTAAAAATTAATATAAATTTGTATTAAAAAATTAATATAAATTAATAAAAATTTTTTTCTGGGTGCCCAAAAATATATTTTACAGGTGGGTGGGGGGGCCAAAAATTTGTAGTTCCACCGACTCTGTGTACCCACCAAAAGTCAAAATTTCTGAAAAAGGTAGGGATGCTAAACAATTTGAAAAAAAAGAAAAACTGTACAGTACAAATTACAACCGAATTTACATGAATTAATGACTCGCTTAAACGCGATAAAAAAAGATAGCGTATATAATATTCCGTCAGAATAAAAGTCTAATTATTGAATTAAAAGGTGGGAGCGTCCAGGAAAAATGTATATCGCGAACGATGGCGTGCCTGTTCGGCCAGACGCGCACGGTGAAGGAGGACCATGTGGCGGGAGCTGTCGAGGGGTAGCGGCAGCGTGTGCACGCTTTTCACCGTCCTCCCCTTTCCTCAATTAATAGCGATGACCGGCTACCGAGTGGTATCGGCAGCTTCCACCCGGTTCGTGAACGGATCGGGGCTCGCGTGGAATCGGGATTGCTCTCCGACGGTGGTGTGGACCCTCTAATCAGCCCGGGCATTAGCAAGGTGCGCTCTCTCGGATCGGATAGGATTCGGGATCGTCATGGTCGTATGGCAGCGCGCAGAGATCGACCGGGTCGATTTCCCCCGGATTCCCACGGTGGAATTAAAGATTCACGATGGAGAGAGAAACTAACCCATCGCACTTGTCATGGGAACGAGCACCGGGTGGTTCCTCGCTCGATTTACAATTGGTCGCCGGGCGCGTTCGCCGCGGGGTCGAGGCGTGTCGGCGACGCGCACCTCGAGGCCCAAAAGGGGGATGAACCTCCGTATCCGAGGGGCTTCTCACCCCCTCGCCGCCCCTCTCTCTCTCTTTCTCTCACCACCCTCCCCTACATTTTGCATTTTTTTTTTTTCTCCACCTCGACACGACACACCCGGAGGGGCTGCGGGAATTTCCCTCGGCTACCTTGCCCGGGACACGGCCGCCGCTTTTGAGTGACATATGCGCGCTTGCTCGGGGTTGCTCAGTCGGTCAGACCGGCACGGCAGAGGACATTAGGAAGACAATGACGCTATTAGCGAGGGGCTGGCCCCCCGATCCTTCCATCGTCTCGCCAACGAGACGTGAAATGTTCATTGCAGAAATGTTTTCTTTTTACAAATCTTTTCCGCACTTCGAGAGTTGTTTCGAGATATCGATTCGGAGACGGCTGTTTTACGAATTTCCGTTTAGTGTGTTTTTCGTGTGTTACCTACGGCGGTCGAAATTTCGCTAAAAATTTCCCTGTTAGCAATCGTTAACGACCGAGTTGTTACCGACTATGCGTGATTACTTGGTTGATTAAAATTGATTTCCCGATTGGTATTTCTGATTGTTGTGTGTAGCTTCGATTGTTACATTTGATATTTTATTGAGAATTCCAGCGAAATTACCATAGTTCCAGCTGATGTATTCCTTTACCTTTAACAGTGTGAGTAACGTGTAAGTATAAAAATATATTTATTTATTTGATTTACTTTTACTTTTATAAAATTGTATATATTTGTCGGTTATATCGATTTTTCTTGTCACAAGATTATATAAATATGGAACTATGGAAATTTCGACCACTGTATTGCTAGAACACGATACACTGTTTTAGAGATTATTGAAAGACGAAATTCTAATTCTGTTTTTACACAATACGTGTGAAAAAAATATACTGCATCTATGGAAAAATAGGAGATTGGTTCCAATCCCAAGATATCAGCAAAAATCCAATAAACCATGAGTTTTCATGTTAAACATTTTTTTTCAGTATTATTATCATTTGAAAAGGAGAAAATCATGTCACTAATTCATGAACACAAAAATTACGAGAAATAATATGAGTTACACACGAAAAGATTTTATTCGTTGTCACTTTCTGACAATGAACGCATACGTTTGCGAAAGACTGCAGTATCACTGCTTCCTGCTCCATTGGTGATATTCTGTCTGTAATCTCTTGATCAAAATTAGCACTAGCCCCCTGCGGTGCCGACGTTCCAGCGGATTTAAGGTCAAAAAATGATCGTGTTAAATCAAAACAAGTCGCGCAAATGGAGGAATCAAATTGTTTTTCTAATTCGTGTTAAATCAAAATCGCGTAGTTCGTGTAAAACAGAGAATCGGGTGTACTGCCTGGAGAATGCGACCAGAGGTGCTGGAAAAACGAGATCGTCCTGGAGGAGTGCTAGAACAGTGTTCGAGCGGGGCCGATTCGAATTCAACGATGCGTGTGTCGCGGAAGCGGCGGATTGGCGAAAATCCGTGGCAATTTGCGAGACCTGGTCGTGGAACGAGAGAAGGAAGAAGGGCTAGGACACGAGGCGGTCGGTCGGGGGAACACGTGCATCCTCGACTACACGTGCATCCACATGTATGCGTCATAGGAGCGGGTGCGCATGCTCGGGGAGGGTTCTATCGGAGGGGAAGTTTGGTAGTGCGAGGGCATCGAGGCAGGTGGTAGCCAGATGTCTCTCGCAAGGACTTCTACCCTGATGTCGTTGCCTGGCAAAGGCTCCCGTTGTATGCCGGTGCGTGCACGCTCGCGTTCACGAGTTGCGAGAGTACCAGGGCCCAGTACCGTGCACGGTAAACTTATACAGGGTGAATTCGATAAAGCAGGACACCTAAATATCTCCGTTACTTTTGGTTGTACAAAAAAACTTCGTAGGACAAAGTTACACTGTTTGAAGGGCGTTTGAAGAAAAATTTCAAGGTCATTTTTATGAGATTTCAAAGTTATCGATGTTTTTTTTAATGGAATGATATATTTTCGTTAACGTGATGTTGTAGCTGACAAAATAACGAATTCATGCATGCAACACAATATGACCTTCAAGTGACCTTCAACCTAGAAAAATGGTATAAATAAAATTCGTGTAAGGATTCATTTGATGTATTTCTGTTACGCAAAATGTATCAATCCACACTGGAAAAAGTTTACACGATTTACAAAGTCTCTACCATGAAGTTCTTGATGAATTGATAGGTGAAAGGGGTGAAATTTGTGTTCCTGGAGTATTTGCACTACAGATTTTTGACCAATGCCACTTCCTCGTGCGATTTGCCTCGTACCAGCATGAGGGTTTGTATTCACTGCTGCCAGAACATTAATTGTGTTTGCTTCATTCCTTACAGTCCTCACCTTTGTACGTTTTTTATTTTCGACACTACCAGTTTCACGGAATTTATTTATCAAATTGGAGTAAACGGAAACTGATGGACAATTACGATTAGGAAATCGGTCCTTGTACAACTGCACGGCTTCTCTTAAACACTGTCGGCTTTCTCCGTAAATGAAAATCATATCAATCTTATCTTCCTTCGAGTAACGCATTGTGAAACGTTCGTCGATAAACTGATCGAGAAATCTTAGAAACTGTGGAAATCTGATAGCAAGAAGGTCTTCTGAGTAATTAGTAGCGGATAAACACGATTCTGTGTGAACGTATAGGTGAAGGTATATCATAATTGTCCTCCTGTCAACACCGAATCTGTTATTATGTTGTGTATTGCGATACATTTGAATGAAGACGTTTCAATCACTGTAACCGTAAAGAAAATGGTACAGCGAGGGGTTAATTTAGCGTCGAGACGAATTGATACGCGTTTCTTTGCGTCACGGGACCGAGTCCTCCCCGGGCGAGTGGACTCGAGGAGAGGAAGAGAGAGAGAGCCAGCCGGTCGACGTCGGCTCAGCTCGAGCACAAAGACAGGAAAGGCCGCGCTTCTAATTGGACACGAGACTTTTATCTCCGTTCTCTCTACGGAATTTTTATGACGGAATTAGAAATCAAACCTACAGCCGCGTCTCGGTGGCATTGGGATCATTAGAGGACTCGATACTCCAACTTTTCTCGGTCGTTCGCGACTTTAGCTATCTGGTGAAACACGCGTTGTCTGGGACTACACGAAGTTGCGTAGCTAGTGGCGGCGTCACAACGGGTGGACGCGCAGCAATTGTGATATCACCGATTCCGGGTGCTGATTTTTCGATTCTTTCGCTTGAAACTTTGTGGTATAAGGTTGGTTTTAGAATCGATTCACCCTGTAACGGCCTGCGCCCGTTAAATCTTGAATTTCTTTTTTCCACTAAACCTATCGAGCACTGAAACCGATTTAAATGTTTTAGTTTATAAAAATTTACTGGGCACTATTTAGACACTGTGTGTTAGAGAATAGTTAGAGACCTATAGTATTATTATTCCAAATCTCCTGACACTGTGCAATTTTTATTTAAACATGTGCTCGGACTAAACGAATCAATTTCCGCGTAAGTAACTTCTCGTGATTTCAATAATTGCGAAATGAAAAATATAAAACCGAATTGACGTTCCAACAGATTACATATTCAAATAGAAACTTCGATATGCACTCAAGAATTAAAAAAAAACATTTCTTAACATTTGAAACAGTAAGAAAATTAGTCTGACTGTGTAATGGAGTTCGTGTAGTAGTCTGCGGAGACATCGATCACCGGAGATTTCGATTCTCCAGCTTTCTCTCTTCCGATTTTGAATTTTCTAGCGGAATTTCGCTTTTGCCGAGTGCTATGTCGTAGAGAAGAAGCTGTGTATAATCGATTCATCATAGATCTCCATCAATAAGAGATAAGCAGATCTCGCAAAAGTTGCGTAGTTTCGCGAGAGGTCTGTTCTTCCGTTTAGTGGAACGTCTGAAAATATTGTGCGTACAGGACGCTTCAAAAGAACGGGTCCAAGGTCTCTAACTACTCCATCGTAAGGAGATAAAGTAAAAAATGATTGTCGTTTAGAAGTGAATAACAATGATGCTGCTGATATATCTATTCGTATTCTGTTACGTTGTGCTCACCGAAGGAGCCACGGAGAGCGCAGATGATAGATCCCCTTTGTGTATTCGGCACATTATGTAACATCCTGTATAATCAATACTTTCGAAACGTGTTTAGGTAAGTAGTAGCGACGAGGACTGGTCCGACGACCAATGGCTGCCAGTGGAGCAGGTATACCGTGCTCGTACGATCTCTCGAGCGGCGCTTTCTAATTCCAACCGTAGTTCGCGTCTTCGACTGTTGTGCACGTGCCTCATCGATTGTTCCCCGAAATTTCCATATCCCGGATGGAATTCAATTTCACCGACTTCCTCGTTCGCATACGGAATCACGATCGTCGGTGATCTTAATTTTTCGGAATTTTCCTCGCGATATTCCCTTCGCGTATAGGCGCTGTGGAACTGCAGGCTATATTTCCACTTGATATTATCGGAAACGTCCTTTATTCTTTAATTCTTCATACTTGTGCAATATATGATCCTTAATAGGATTACTAATTTATTATTTTATAAATGTCGCTTAATTGCTGCCCAGTGACGTTATATATCAACCTGATTACAAGCGTGAAAATGATTATTGATTTCACTAAGCTGTGCTCAAGAAAAATTTAGCAAAACTAGTATAAACTAATTATAGGTTAAGTCATACTGTGACATAATTATGTATTGTACATGCTATATAAACTTTTATAATAATAATAGCAATGCAAATATTTCAGAATAAAATGTTTCTAAGCTTAGACATTTCAGCTGAGCCATGTTAATTTCTATTTTATTTGTATGTCAAGGGGTTTCAATGTCAGCAGCCACCGCCATTTGCACAATTTTCAAAGGCCAAAAATTTTCTGCAGCAGCACCCCCACTAATTTTAGCCTAAACTTAGCCTACTGTCTAAATTTGTGTACGAAGCATAAAGTTTGCGAAAAATCTCGTCTGTTCATCTCTAATCCCTTCGGGCGCTTGTCTCATACAGCGAATAATCGTGTCCGCGGCTCAAGAGACGAGCTAATACATCTTGACGTGCCGCGACACGAAGGAAAATCATCTAGCGAAGGAGGATTAGCCGCCGTCCGACCGTGATCTTGGCTCCGTGCTTCATTCAGGGCTTGTTCGTTATCACCTTGACGCGCTCGCCTAGGCGTCATTCATGAATGACCGCGAGAGATCGCTAGACGCTCGAGTAAACGCCGGCGCGTCCGTGTCCACGGTTCATTGGGCAGTTCCTCGCGGCGAGATTACCTTGCACTTGTCCTCTCGGCCACGTAACTCCCGTGATGTCATCGAGCAAGCTCCATTATCCACGGATCCGTGGCGGTGCTCCGCTTTTTGCTCCTCAGAGATTGCCCCGTAAACGAAGCAGCGCCATCCGTGACGACCGTTATCCGCTCGACGCCGTAATTCCTACGAGCGCCGAGGTCGATCTACTGCATCGTGCGTGCAATAACAGTAATCCATAGTAAACGCGTGCTCTCGCTACCCACGGCTTCGATGAAACTGTAAACTTTTGTGAATAAAAGTTATTTTAATATGTGTGGAAATATCGATCGGATTTGTACATCAATTAACAGATTGGTATTGGCGCGAAGGTTCGATCGTGAAAAATCGAAATAGGAAAGCCTTTTTGCAAAAAATTTACAGCGTATTCACGTTTCGATCTAAATTTAGATCATTTTCTGATTTTATTTACTCATTTAGCTAACTTGTGACCTTTAAACTTTTATATTGTCTCCTTTCTGGTTTTAAGTTAACTTTGCACGTTAACACTTTAATCGTGTTAGAAAAGTTTCATTTTAACAGTTATTTTAGGTTTCGTTGATTCAAGTTTTGAAGGAATTACTTAACAGATATTTTCAAGTAAAATATATAAAATTTGAACTATTTTTTTACTTGGCGTTATTTAACACTAACGAGCTCTAAACATTGCTAGTATGCGTTTTCTTATAAAAATGACGTCAAAGAATTTATATTTTCTAAAAATTTGTATAATTATTTCCGGTGAAGGCATCATTATTATTTCGATAATTGTAATTGTAAAAAACCAGAAATCATTTGACAGGCGGTGGTATTTTTAATGTTAAGCAAGTCGTTATTTTTATGTTATTATTTTATTCTACTCTTACGTACTCTTATGTACATAGTCAAAAAATAACTGTTACATCAGAACAAATTGCAAATTTTAACAGTTTCCTTCAAGTGCTACTTTTTCTGCGTTTTCGTAACCTTCGTTCGTCCTTCGTTTTCACTCTTGTATTTTTTTTTCGAGTATTTGTTTTATTAACGATTTAAACGTTAATTCAACATTTATTAAATTACTGGAATACGCGTTCCAGAGTCTTTTTCGCTGAATGTTCGACCTCGATTCTCACTCCTGCGGTTCCAAGAATTTCGATTTGAAAAAATTATACTCTGCAGTCCAAATTCCCTGCACAATCGAAATTTTCGAACGAGATAATTACGCTCTAGATTAGAAGTCCTCTCCTGGAAGTCCACGTCGAAGTTCATTGTCATTCGACGCGTAGACGATCGGTAACAGGCACGAGCGACATACTCATTAAACGAACACGTGCTCGAGACAAGATAAGTCTTAACATCGCCTCTCGTCTTCCGTAGACATACGGGTTCGACTTGACCCAAAAACTGCGTCGAGTTGGCATGTAGTTGCTGTTCTGCTGCTTAACAAATTTTTAGGTCCCAGCCATTACCCTTGGTATTCGAGAAATTTGAAGAAAGAGCTTAATGTTTAACATTTCTCGTGCTTATAGATGTTTTATTTACGAGTTTTTTTTATTTTATATACAATTATGCAATTTCTGTTGCATTATCTACCAACAATAGTTCTTTTAATCGATTAAATTTTAATCGATTATTCGATTAAATCGATATCTAATGGTTAAAAAATACTTTTCTTTGAAAAAATTCTCGCATCCATAACCCAGGCCAACAATAATTATTCTAAAAAAAAATTTCATATAACTCAAGATTAAATCATAAGGCATAAAACATACTTTTCTATCAAATAATTCTCACAACCATAACCCAGGCCAACAATAATTATTTTTAAAATGCCCAAATAATTTCACGTAACTCAGGATTAAATCGTAATGTACAAAAAATATTCTTTCAAAAAATTCTCCCAACCATAACCCAGCACCTAACCCAGTCGAACAATAATTATCCTGAAAATTTCCAAAGAATTCCATATAACTCGGGATCAAATCAATAACTGATGGATAAAAAATACTTTTCTTTCGAAAAAAACTCTCGCAATCATAATCCAGCATACTTATTTTCAAAATTTCTTTAAAAAATGCCATATAACTCAGAATTGAATCATAATGCATAAAAAATACTTCTCTTTCAAGAAAAAAAATTCTCGCAGTGTGTCCCTCCCGATACACCGCAGCGGGGAATAGTCTAAAGTTTTTCGAATGTTAATGTAACCGTCGGACAACGTGTCATTAGTCGAAGAAATACGATCAGTCAGCTTGGGCTCGCATTCGACTCACGAGTCGTCGAGAGATGATCGGCGACAAGCGGCCGGAACCAAGACGTAACGCGTTCCGCTTGGGTAATTTGTCACGATCACCTGTCTTCCCGATGATAAAGCAAAAGACCGTGTTCCCGTAGGATCGGGTCCCGTATAGTCGGCAGCGCGCGCGCACCGGTCTCTCTCCACCGAAATTCCGCATATTTTATCTGGGCGTTCCCTTTTATCGGTAGTCCCGCGGCGGCAGCTTTTTAAAGCCACAAATTGAAGAATGCGCGCGCGACCGAGCCGAGCCGGTGGAAGAACCGGCGTGATCATGGGTGGATCGCGATGGTTCTTGTTGGTCCGAGGCGTGTGCAACGAGAGAGAGAGAGGGGGTGGGTCGTGGGGGTAGCAGCTGACGCGCACGGACGAATGGATCTTTGCACCTGGTCCCCGACTTTGGAGAATCGACGACAGAATCAATTGTGGCCGGAGCTCGTAGCACGCGACCAAATGGGGGCCCGCGTCGATAACAGTTCCTATTGACCCTCGGTCTTGACCCGTTACTCCGAACGAATATTGACTCGTCTCGCCGATAACATCCGAGGTTCTCTCGATTAATCTACCAAATACCTGTAATCCTCTGCGCACCGAAAGCCTCTGACATCCCTTTGTTCGAACGCAGAAATGCTTTGACATTTGTACGCAAAAACCCTGGGAGGCCGAACTTTTGCTCGGGGAACCAAAAATTCTCAACTGTTTTGAATGTGATATTATAGGGTTCGACGAGGAAATGATAAAATTTTAAACTCTAGTCCGCGGAATCCAAGTTTCAGTGTGCGGAGTTCACTCGTTTGAAAGTTATGTCTCGCTGATAACATCTTCTCGACTATCTACCCTATGTTCGAACACAGAAATGCTTCGACATTTGTACGCAAAAACTCCGGGAGGCCGAACTTTCGCTCGGGGGACCAAAAATTCTCAACTGTTTTGAATGTGATATTATAGGGTTCGACGAGGAAATGATAAAATTTTAAACTCTAGTCCGCGGAATCCAAGTTTCAGTGTGCGGAGTTCACTCGTTTGAAAGTTATGTCTCGCTGATATGCTATCTACCAAATACCTGTAATCCTCTGCGCACCGAAACCCTCTGACTTCCCTTTGTTCGAACACAGAAATGCTTCGGCATTTGTATTCTAATTTGAATTTGAATATTTTAATTCTAGTTACAAGAATAATTCTAATTCTCAACCTATAGTTGCACATATTAAATCCGATCTAAGTATCCAAGACCGCAGAATATACAAAATAATTATTTAATCTCTTAATTATTAGTTTTACTATAAAAAATTCAAGATTTAACACTAGAATTACCAAGGGGGTCAAAATGACTTGTGTGGCATTTCTTATAATTACAACTCATTTTAGATACATTTTGTATCTTATTGTATGACTTTTTCTAAGATATGCAAATAATTAATTCTGTAAAACAGTTTTCTTTTTTTTTATCTTTTTGGTGTAAAATTTTATGCAGTATACAGTATTTATGCAGAACTACGTCGGTAGTTCTAGTGTTGAACATCACTTTTGGCTTGTGTCGACACTCGGGGCATTTCACCTCAGTTTCCTTCATCAAAATTCCTGCGGCCGGGAAGGAAAGCGGGGAGTGTGCCTGGTCGGGACCCGTTAGAAGGGAGCGCTTCAATCGGATCGTCGACCAGTATCGGGGTGAATACGGCGTTTCGTTATCGGCGATTCTCCTTTGAAAATCCTGGTTGATCTCGCCCCGCGACGGTCGTGTCCATGGAGGAAACAGTTTACGTCCAGCTGTGCTCCTTTATTTCGTGGAGGCAGCCGATACGGTGACCCAGCGCAAGGCGGCTTGGCTCTGCCCGGCCCAGCAGCGCGATACAATCTTGAAAGGATACAAGGAGCAATGGCGCTATGGGTGCCGCCGTCTGGTTTTCCTGACGAACCATGACCACGGGTCCTCTGTCGCGTTGCTCGAGAAAGGGACATCGGCTGGCACCGCGCGCAATGACCTTATTGTTGCGTGACGAGCAACAGGCGAACGGAAGGAAGGAAGGAAGGAAGGAGCGAGCGAGGAAAGAAAAAGAAGGACAGTCGGGTCCCAAGGGCCGCCGGCTTTCGAGGAGGGGAGGGGAGTACGCGCGAGTCGAAGCGAGCCAACGCCAGACAAGAAGCAAGGAAGTGAACGAAAAGAGGGGAAACCTTCGGAACTTCGGGACAGATGTCCGTGGAAGCAACGCGGCGGCACGCACACGCACGATGGGTTCCCCGTTTCCCTCCCTTTCTCACGAGACGCTCGATTTTCGTCCTGAAATTCGTAAACTCCGAGGGGAACGAACGTGTAATCGCGTATCGACGAGAGCCATTCGATGAATAGGTTCGTTAACCCTCTGATCGCGAGGACGATATTTATTAGCCCGGCCCGACCCGGCCCGGCCCAACTAGCTCCCGCGTGAACGCGTTACCGATACGGCGACGATCTTCGTCGCAAGCCGGCCGGAATCGAGCGTTTACCCGAAATTTGCTGCACGACGTCTAATCAAAGCACCTCAACATCTGTTCCCCGGTGCCATTCTCACGACTCTATGGTAATCGGATGGCGACGCGCCGACGACGACCGCCGCACAGTGGTTCGAAATCGCCAAAACGTGGCCAAAAATCGAAGACATTCTCCGATTTAGTTGAAAATTCTATGGGTTTTCGGATTGCTGATTATGAATCTGATTTCAAAATTTCAAAAAACAAAATTGCGGATCCAATATGGCAGATGTGTTGCTTAAAAAATTGTCCGATTAGCTTGAAATCTAGTATTCCCGTATTTTTGGGGTTGCTGATTATGAATCTGATTTCAAAATTTCAAAAAACAAAATTGCGGATCCAATATGGCAGATGTGTTGCTTAAAAAATTGTCCGATTAGCTTGAAATCTAGTGTTCCCGTATTTTTGGGGTTGCTGATTATGAATCTGATTACAAAATTTCAAAAAACAAAATTGCGGATCCAATATGGCAGATGTGTTGCTTAAAAAATCGTCCGATTAGCTTGAAATCTAGTATTTCCGTATTTTTGGGGTTGCTGATTATGAATCTGATTTCAAAATTTCAAAAAACAAAATTGCGGATCCAATATGGCAGATGTGTTGCTTAAAAAATTGTCCGATTAGCTTGAAATCTAGTATTCCCGTATTTTTGGGGTTGCTGATTATGAATCTAATTTCAAAATTTCAAAAAACAAAATGCCGGATCCAATATGGCAGATGTATTGCTTAAAAAATTGTCCGATTAGCTTGAAATCTAGTATTCCCGTATTTTTGGGGTTGCTGATTATGAATCTGATTCAAATACAATAAACGGATACATCAAATTCTTTATTTTTGCGTTTTAAAAAAAATTATTATAATTTTTAATTTTGACATCAGATTCATAATCAGCGACTAGAAAAAGCTCGGAGTATTAATTTTTATCTAAATTGGAGTACTGCTTGTGTTACCTATTTTATTGTTGTAACTTTGAAGTGCGCAAGTATGCGCAAGATATTTTTGTGTAGCGCTCTTAAGGAGGCTTTAACAAATACGTGCATGCAAAATTCATCGTGAGACTGCGTGACGTTCGCTTTGTAATCGTGACTAAAGTAAAAAAAAGACTGGAAAGTAGGTGTTTAGAAAGAAACAATTTTCAAAGTTGTAAAATATATATATAATATTAAAAGTTACACATACACATAGCCGAAAGAACGCTCTTTAACACTATGTAGTTAGTTTTTGTATAAATATTACTCATACAAAAGTATGATGAGACAAACATCGTCAATTTCAGGAAGAAATGCAGTCTATCTTAGAATTGCATTTTTGTTTGTTTTCAAACTGTTCTGGAACAATAATGGGTGATTTTTAGCAATTTATATTTGTGGTACAACTTAGTTTGAACATTTAAGAAGGCATAAATTTCATTAATTTTGGACGAAGTTGAAAAAGTGATTTTTGGCCACGTTTTGGCCACGATTTCGAACCACTGTGCGTCGTTCCACGTTCGAACGCGACGCGGCCATCTAAAGTAATTGCAACGATCTTTATCGCCGTGGTATGACGCCGAAAAGTCATGCAACGCGCCCGACAGTCCTAGACAAAGAGGGCAGCTGTTGCTGCACACCTGCTTCTTCTGTCGCCACCTTTCAAGGAAAAGCTAAGTGCGAGGGCCTGTTCATTCATTCGGTGCCGCGAAGACAACCGACGCTCTTTTCCTTCGTCGAGGTTGAGCCGCTGACCGATTGGAAATTTCGACCGGACGTCCTCGACCTCCGACGACAGCGCAACGGTTTCGCATGCCGATTCGTGGAGGAGAGAACTCTCCTCGTTTAATCTATACGACCAGACCCGTCCGCCGAACACAACTTTTGCCAGCGGACATTCCGAATTTATAGTGACTAATTGTTCGTTAGTTCGTCGAACGATACCGCCGCGCCACGCCCTGTTCATCTAGCTTTATCGATTATCGTCGCGGAAGAGAGAAAAAAGAAAACAACTTATGAATCTCGACTTCGTAACGCGCATTCTGATGGTATCTCCGATCGTGGCTTGCCGTACCGCGGGATAAAAAAGCATTCCTACGCTTCAACTATCGCTCGTGAGTATGCTTCTTTTGAGAATCTTCCGGGACGACTGTAGCCTTTATTTTTCGAGCGCTACTCGATACTCGAGGATCCAGAATTCTTTTAATTTCAGCAGTATATTCTGCTATATTGTCACTTTGGCCTGAAATTTATTGTACACAGGGGGGGGGGGGTAATTAGTCACGTGATTGATGGTACTTTGGGAAAAACTGTTACATACTAGATGACGCTTCATGAAAATTTTGCAGAAATTGTGAATAAGAATATTGGGTTGGCAAGCAAATAATTTCGGTTTCGCTAACAGTGATATGTTTGTTTTAATAACTTCTGTTAAGATTATCATTTTTTTCTTACTGACATTTGATAACTAACATTTGATAATAAGATTGCAGAGGGGTTAAAATATACTATTGATTAAAGTTCATTGTTCATATCAAAAATTGAGTTTCTATTTCACCTTAAAATACCGAAATTACTTTTTTGTTAAGGTTATAAATTTATTCTTTCTGGCATTTGATAACAAAATTGCAGAGGGGTTAAAATATTGATTAAAGTTCATTGTTCATATCAAAAATTGAGTTTCTATTTCACCTTAAAATACCAAAATTACTTTCCTGCCAATAGTAAAACCCAATAGTAAAAGTTGCTTTTCAGTTTGATGAAAAAATATATTCTGTAGACTCTTCCAAGTGTTATTTGTACGCTGAAAATTTCATCGAAAGTGGTCTTCGCGAGTCACTAACGATTAAAAATAATTTTATTCCGTTATTTGATGATTACCACAATTTTTAATCGTTTATAACTACACACTTTGATTTGACGGATTCATAAGAAAAACGAGTAGGTGTAATTTAAAACAGTAAAATCGCTAGAAGAATTTAAAAACACTGTTACGTTCTTTTCAATGCGTCAAACCTATTAATTTTAACTTGATAATTAAACATTTCTTCCAACCTAGAATAATTCCATTCTATATTATTTCTCTTCATTTTATCATACAATATTCAAATGTATTTAAACATATGTATTTCAACATATTTAATAACATAAACAATGACTCTGACTCGCCACTCGAGTGCAAAGGGTTAAAACAGAAAGTAAATTTCTATTTCCAGTTTGTTGCAATGCAGGAAGAACATTTTTATTCTGCATTAAGATCCTGTCTATTTACAACTCAATTGATCATCCGAATCTACGAAACAGAATTTTTTAAATCGTACAGACTCAAATGAAATCAGAAAAATCGAAATTTGATCCTCCCCCCAAAGGATACATATTCCGATCGAAAATATGCGCCATCAATTACGCGATTGTATCGAAACGATGTTATTTTTGTTTAAACGATCTCTCGTGGTCGACCGCTGAGTCCAGCTGCAACAAAATGGGTAGAGATTCCTCGGGTCTCTCCGTAATGACGGGGGCTTTCAACTTCGAAGGGTTGGAATCCTAGATTTGTGGGAGGGGGAAGGGGATTAAGTAGAATCTTTATGAAGCACACGATTTTCGAAAAGGCCTCAACAATCTTGAAGTACCGGTTTGACGTCTTCCCGGAGCCAGTCCCCCGAGAGACAGAGTCCAACTTCTTCGGGTTCTGTCTCCGCTCGTTCATTCTCCTTTCGGGTATAACTTAGCCACTTTGTGGTTCGTGCTGGCGCGGCGGTTGCGTCAGGAAATTTCAATTACTATACCCTGTCGGTCGACAGGAAGTCCGAAGCACCGAAAGTAAGAGGATAGGAAGATATAAAGTCCAACAAGATCCGATCACGTATTATCCCCTTTACTTTCCTGCGTGATCCGTCTCGCTTCCTCTTGGTTTTCGTTTTTTCCTCTCTCTCTCTCGCGTGTCCCTCCTCGATTTCTTTCCGTCTTTTTCTTCGACCGTTCGCTGTTGCTCTCGCCCCTGCCGCGACTTTCCACCGTTCACGAAGTCGCCGCACTAAATAGCTTTAACGAGTGTCGCGTCCATCGCGATTGTCACGTGTCGGGTCACGAAACAATCGTGACGATTTTATCTGTTCCGCGGCCATCCACGTGCCTTCCTTTCGCCTATCGCGGCCGCATCTCGTGCACTATAATTCCCTTTCCGCTTCCGTTTCATTTTACCCCGTTTCTTCCGTCAAATCGCCGAGCGAAACAGCGTCGTACGTACTCGTTCAAGTGTCGCCGACAGTCGGTACAGTGGGGAGTATAAATGGACCGCGATTTTCTGCATAAATTGTAAGAAACTGGAATTTAATAAAAATAACTATGCACTTCTGATAAATTGGTGGAAGTGCAGGGAAAGAGGTTTAATTTTTTTAAGGAATTGCAACCCTGGAGAACATTAAAGTGATAAATATATAAATTTTAATAAACATAATATACTATGTATTAGTTTATATTTATGATTTTAGTAAATTGAGAATAATGTAAAAATTTTTTTAAATTTCTGGTGTATCATAATTAACGCCAGTGTTATAGAATTCAGATAATGAAAGGAAAAACAAAATGTTATTTTTTTCTAATAATTTGACGGAAATGCGAAGGAAGGGAGAGTTTAATTTTTTTAAAGAATTGCAACTCTGGGGAACAATAAAGTGATAAATTTATAGATTTTAATAAACATAATATACTATGCATTAGTTTATATTTATTTATAGTTTATATATGATTTTAGTAAATTGAGAATAGTGTAAAAATTTTCTTAATTTCTGGTGTATCATAATTAACGCCAGTGTTATAGAATTCAGATAATGAAGGGAAAAAGACACTGAATGAATTTTAAAAAATTTTGTTATCCACTAAAGTAAAATGCCCTAAGTGTGAACAAGCGATGCCTAAATCTGGACAATTGAATTTTCATAGTGAAACCAATAATTAAGAGATTAAACCATTAGTTTATTATATTCTGAGGTCTTGGCTACAAGTGATGTAAATCATTAAAGATTTAATAAAGTTCATGTAAATTCAATTTGTCCCGGTATAGACTTCACTTCTGTCCAATCACTAGCTCAGATTGGACTTAATATGTCCAACTATAGGTTAGAATTATTCTTGTTACTACAATTACAATATTAATCTAAACAATGATTTTCGGATTTAAAATTACAAAATCTGAATTTTATGTTAAAACTCTTAAAAAATTCACGTTTATTTATCTAAACCGGTAAAATTGAAAAAATGCTGTCCATGCATTTCACCTTATCATCTGCGCGGTATAATTCTAATGTTTAGCGTTATGAAAATATAATCTCTCGAGTGCATTGACAACAATATATCACTGTCAGTGGCACAGATAAAGGTCACGCACCGAGGCCTTATCAACGGTCGTAAATTCCGTAAAGATAGAAAGTGTTGCACTAATCTTTCTCGCGGGCCGATTAACAATGTTGAATGGTAGAAAGATTTCTTTCGAGTCTGAAGAAGTTCGCCCCGTAAGGGATTAATTAGGAACCCGTTACGTAAGATCAATAATGGACGTATCATAACGGATGTCGACAGTTTTTGTGACTGTTATCTAGCGCCGCGTGTTTCGTAATTAAAATGAAATTTAACATACCGCGCGATGAGCGATCTACCGTCCCGTACGTTGTTTTCGCAATCGACATCGATTTAGCGTTAGATGGCACATAAATATTCATCATTCGCGGCGAACAGTGTTTATAATTTATTCGGACCGCCGCACAGTGGGCAATTCGGACGAAATCGGCAACAAAATCAAAAAACTTTCGATAGAAATGAGATAGAGCGATGAAATTTTTTTTAAATTGTAGCTGAAACTTTGTAAAATAAGGGAAAAATAGGGAGATTATGGTACAAACGTTTTTTAACCTTGATAAAATTCGTTAAACTTGTACAATTTCAAGAAAATTGTGGTTTTTCAATACCACGCGCGGAAAAATTTTTTTAAATACATGTTACACATCATTTCCCGTAGATTTTTTCACACTGATTTCAAATCTGGTTTCAAAATTTTCTACGACATCAGGATTTTGCAAAAAATCTATTTTTGTGACGAGAAATCAAAAGATTTCATTAGTTTCTTGTCACAAAAATAGATTTTTTGCAAAATCCTGATGTCGTAGAAAATTTTGAAATCAGCGTGAAAAAATCTACGGGAAATGATATATAGCATGTATTAAACAAATTTTTTCCGCGCGTGGTTTTCAAAATCAACTCCTCCTTCAGAGCTCAGATTTCCAATAATTTATCGATTTAATATGTAATTGTTTTATTATTTAATGTTTAAGCCTTGATAAAAATTGTAGGATATTTGCTTGGATTTCAGACAATACTGGTTATCATCATTTTTCATAATTGATTATGCTAATGAAAATATAACCTAAGCACATATTTCCTACAATTCCTTATCTCACAATTTTTCTTGTTTGTTAACAATTCAGATATGTGTCGAATCGAGTTTGAAATTGTTTGCCACAAGTTTCACTGGATATAGGGTAAGGTGTCAAACTGATAAGTCGAAGATGCCTGATAGTCCTTGATAAGGGCAGTATTCAAAGCATTTCCGGTTGGGTGGGGTACGCCGTTTTCGTCCGACATTTGTTAAACTCATAAACGACCGTCTACACCAGCGGACATTTATTTTGCATTGGTTACATCGATGAAAAACTTATTTCTGTCGGATAAGTGCCATGTTAACAGTTACAAAAAAGATTAAATTATTAAAATAAAAAAATAGTGCTAGATAAACTGTCATCTTCTTTCCATAAAGCAACGAACCCAGTTAGCTTCTCTAGCGTTCGATGGTGTACGAGAACCTCAAATATTTCGCAACGATCTAAATCAATTCAACAACTGCGTAAAATTAAGCTTCAATTAGCCTTAAGTCATTAACATAAAAGCTTGTTTTCTCATATTTAATTTCTTAAAAACGTGTAAGTTACGTATTTAATTTGACATAATATAAACTGTGTACGTACGAATGTGTGTATACTGTACTTTATCTTTATGTTACTCAGTGTAGCAGAAATAGATCTCTGTTGAGATCTGAAAAAACCTCAAATATTTCGAATTTGATTTGCTGCGCGACGCGGATTCAGGTTCAGGGTCACCGATGAGCCGTTATTGACAGGGTTAAGCCTCGCTAAATGATTCGTGCCGCTGGTAGCGGGCCGGGTTACGGCCCGACCGGAAACATTCTATTCGAGCCTGTGTACACAGTTAATTCTATCTATCAGTCGCATAGCGCCGCTATCTGCCGGAGAGCATGTATGTATACACACGGTCCGAGGTGAGCGCGCGCGCAGAATTTCGCGGATCGTGAGAATGCCCGGGGAAGTCCTGCGCAGAGCCACGTGCCTCGGGATTTAAACTCAAGGATGCCGGCGACCGTTAGACTTCCACGAAGGCGAAAGCCTTTACATAACGCGGCGGGCCGAAGGGGAAAGAAAAAAAGCGAAACGGTTACCGATCCGCGTTCTAACGCCGCGTATTTACGATTCCCAGGTCGATCCCTGTCGTTTTTTTTTCACCAGGTTCACGGGCAAACAGCGGAAGAGTTTCCCCATATTGAACGAACATAGGGGAAATAAGATGGCGGTCCTGAACGGGATGGTTCGAAATAAACGAAACGGCACTTTTGGGGGGAACCCTTGCGTCACGGGCATTGTCAAAATTTTTATTTGAGTTCTCGAATTAGAATAATGAAAAATTGAATGAAAGTGTTACAAAAAGAAAAATAACCTATTTGCAAAAAATTATGTTGATCTACATTAAGATCGGAACGTCAATCAATCAATCGATAATAATTTTTTGCAAATAGGCTATTTTTCTTTTTGTAATACTGATCGAACCTAACGCCGAAATCATTTTATTGTCAAAATTTATTTGGAAAATTATCAGTCGTGTTATTTGGCTACGTGTTATTGGAATCTAGTTTATTTGAATGGCCGAATAATCTTTTTAATATTATTTTATCATTTGTATTTCGAATGTATCTTTCGCAGACAGTAGAATGTTTGTCAACGAGAACGTACGACAAATTTTAAAGACAAATTGAAGAATTGGTTTAGTAGGAATTAATTACTAGGTTTTGATCGATGAATTATTTTAGAAATTGAAAGCTTTTGATTGATGAAATACTATTTCTTTATGTTATACACATTCGTGATTTTTATGTGAATTTGATATTGACGATGTTTTTATCGTTTGTGTTTGCACAGATTGAAAAAATAAATCTAAATATTCAAAAGTTATTCGCTCGAGTAATTAGAATACGCGAACGTCTACTATTATAAATATATGCGTCATTAATTCATTAGTGAATTTGATATTGATCTTTTTATTGTTTGCGTTAGCACAGATTGAAAAAATAAATCTAAATATTCAAAAGTTATTCGCTCGGATAATTAGAATACGCGAACGTCTACCAGTATAAATACATTATCTTGTTAATTCATTAGTGCCATTTTTTATGGCTCGTTTAATTATCTGATCGTTACTAAATGTCGGTGCGTATTTCATTTTTTCGGCGGAAAAAAGGAGTTGATAATTCCGCCGGGACGTGAACGCGTCGATTGCCGGTACCAGACGCAACTGGTTTATGAATTCCGTGCGTTTATGATGTGTCAGTTCACACGTGACCAGTGGGCACATCTGCACGTGGTACGCAGCCACCTCCATTCTCACTTTCAAATTTGAATGGAGCCTCGGATACCAGACGGCCGTTGAAGAATTCCGCGCACGTTCTGCCTTCGCTACGGACTTTCGATCCGACGTACAGATCTGAAAGTGAAAAGGAAGAGAGCCGCAGGAATGCGATTCATACCTTCCGTCTGTCTGACGTGAAAATCCTTGCAGAAATCTTTTGTTGCATACAGAACAGTTCTTTTATCTTGCTTACGTATTAAGCTGCTGTTTTACTTCTTTCGCGACGACCCTCGTCGATGCTACCCCGATCTAATATTTATAACTCAGGATCTTAATGGAAATAAAAAATAATGTATCTGAATTTTGCCAGAAACTGCAGTGAAATAGGAATTTATCTTCTTTTTTAATATATTTAACCTACCGAAAACTAAAACCGACTAAAATGTTGTAGCTTATAAAAATGACAAGGCTCTATTTATTTAGATTTTGTGCAATTTTTACGTCAATCCTGGGATAAAAAATTTCTACGTAATTAACGTTGTAATTTCAATAATTGTAAAATGAAAAATATAAAACCGTGGTAGGTTTAATAGTCTGAAAATGATTCAACAACATTGTTAAATTGTTCGACTCTCTTCATATGTTTATAACGCGTGAAACAATTGATCAATTTCGATGACATTTCCAACACCATGTAGAACTTGTATGGATCAACAAAATATATTTTTCAAATTTTCACTACGAGCCCAAATAAAAACTTTCGCTATGTTTTTGTTTCTCGGAAATCAGACTGAACGCAATTTTTCCAAAATTTTTATTAAATCTGGCAAACTAATCCATCCAGCTTGGCGGAAAGACTGAAGTCGTTTTACGAGACTGTATTCGCCGAATTGACCACAGCAATTGGCCCGTAATAATGCGAACAACGCTACGCAATTTAAAATGTTTTTCACTCGAGCACAGACTCCTTCGCTTCAAGCGCCATGGTCTCTGAATTCAACGGAATCTCTAACACCGAGGCTTCTCATGGGGGTCTGGCTTTGGTAATAGATATACCGTGACTGGACACCGAGCTTGTCTGCAGAAGAACCCGTTGGAATTCTTCAGATTTAAATGTACTGGACCGTGCTAGCAAGTCCGTCCCTTAGCACGTACGTGCGATAATTATGAATTCCGAAGGATCGACCACCTAAAAGATAAATAAAAAAAGAAAAATATTCAAACAGAAATTGCAATTTTATTAATTCAATTATTACGATTAGACTGCGGATTCTTATGCAAAATACAAAATTACAAGCAATTACTTAGTTTCATCCTTTAACCCTCTCACGGCTGTGCCTGGGTCTATTTTGACCCGGAACATAAAAATTGTTATTCAAGAATTTGTATACACGACAAATATTCAATTCGTGGTAATTAAACTAAATGAAGAGCTTGTGTTGGAGATATCGGAAACACTAAATGAAATATCATCGGAAGTAAATTTGTTTAAATTATTAATTTTAATTCTCCGAACGGTCCTAAGCGTCGTCAATTATACAGGGTGTACCAGATAAAGTGTTACAAGCTGTTTTCTCATAATCGAATGAAGTTATCAACTTCACTTTGTTTTTCGTAAATTAAATGGTTACGGGGGCTAATATCTTAGTATGTACTACATTTTTAAAAAATTGTTGGAGCTAGATGATGCAAATGGGTTAAATATCTAATAATTGATGAGATAGCACCATATTATCTTGTGAATGATAGTAGAGAAATTTTTCGTGGCGACTTTGAGTCACCACTCGAGCGGTAAGGGTTAATAATATCACTGAAAACAATGCAAGAGCACTTTAAAATTCCTCAAATGTTTTTACCGGTTTATTAGAGTTTGCATTAGAAAAGATCTATCGACATTTTCTTCATAAACGCACGAAATCCCGGATAATTCGTTATTGTTGCAATCTGCAAGTGAACCTTGTGTAATAGTTTATAATCCATGGCTGTTGCCAAGACAACCAATGTTTGTTATAGCAAGATATATACGAGCAGTATCTCGCTGACTGTAAACCGAACGACACGAAAAGCCGTACACTTGGCAGAACAAAGAGAAGAGTTTCGAAGCGATCGACCGCGCGCGGCCCCGTGTATCATCGGATCGCGCGCAGGACAATTAAACGATGCAAGGGAGCATTTATTCGCATAGCGTCACGAATTCCACGGTGGCCACGTTTTTTCCAGGCAACGCGTCCCGTGTGCAGGAGACATTCCGCCCGGGCAAGGCACTCCCCATTCCGCTTCCTAACATTCCCTCGCGACCGTTCGCGCGCTTCATAACGTATTCCCGAGTTGTCCGCGGCCGTGAACGTAAACATACGTGCACCTGCAGAAAACCAATGTGCTCGCGTCGAAGATTGCGTTGCTAGGCTTCGCCAATTAGACGGCCAATTACAGGGCGCGTCGCTCTCTCCGCGGCTCGTAAAACTTCCCTTTCGCCGTAAAACAGCTGCAATGATGGAAACACGCGCGCGCAACCCCCTCGCACCAATTTCGAGATACCGAGTTCGTAAAGCGAAGCGGCAAATTCGTGAACCGGCCCTTATCTCCTTCCGCGAAAATTTCGAGATGCCTCGCGGAGATCGGAATTGAAAATCCCGTTTGCCACCCGTTTATCGCGCAGTCGCCGGATGAGGGGAGAAAGTTACCCCCTCTCTCTCTCTCTCTATCCAGGAGAAGTGAAAGGTGGGGTACAAATACACTCCTCAAAAGAATTAAGGGATCACTTCTGCGAACCCGAAAAATTGCTACCAGTTTACATAACTCCGGCAAAAATTGCTGTACTGATATCGCTAAACAATGGTTTGAAAGCGTGACACCTCTAGTTTCAGATGCTCTTTTCCAAATTTTTGATTGTTTTTTTACAAAGTTGTAGCGAGATAAAGACGACATTTACGGTTAACAAAAATTTAGTCCAACACGGGATGAAACAAATTTTTTTGATGAATCGCGTTAATATCATTTGGAAGGGCTATCTTTCCTGTGTTAATCGTGTGGTTGTTGATTATTGTGTGATTTTTTTTATTCGAGTTATTCAAGACTGAATTAAATGTTGTCTTTTTAACTTCAACTGGCTCCAGAAAGCCAAAAAATTATCGTAGAATCTTGTACATCTTTTGTTTTTTCAATTTTATTAACATTCCGATATACCAGGCGTCTCTGAAAATATGCTTAAAATATGCACAGTTTCCATTTTTCCTTTAACTCGCTATATCTTGGCGAAAAATGATCGCAATACCATGAAACGAAATAAAAATTTTAATAGATTGAAAAAAATAGATTCAAACGTCCGTGAAGACTATGAAAAATTTTTCTTGTGACTGAAACCAAGATAGATTTGAAGATTGAAGCTTCCCCTTTACAGCGACACCTTAAAAATTGAGGTACGATTTTTTTTCACTGTTTTATGCAACAAAAATGAGGAACAAGTTCGGTCATGTACAGCTTCCTTAGTGTAACTTATACTAGTGTAAAGTTGTCGGCACAGCTCTCATCCAAAGCTCGATGAAACGGTTAAAAAAAATCGTACATCAATTTTTAAGGTGTCGTTGTAAAGAGGAAGCTTCAATCTTGAGATCCATGTTGGTTTCAGTCACGAAAAAAATTTTTCAAAGTCTTCACAGACGTTCGAACGTGTAACATTTTCAATAAGAAACGCGTCTTGAGTTTCTCGCTCGCTACGTCATGAAGAAAGATCTTGGAATAAAACGAAGGACGGATTTTGAAAGTAGAGGCTTTCAGCTTTAAAACGTGTCAAATTTTATGATCGTATGGTAATTTTTTACGAAATTATTATTGTTTAAATATTGGCAATTTTTCGAGAACCGGGTATTTAGAGATGCGAGGGCAACTCGTGATACGCGTTGTGCTTGCAGAAGCATTTTTCACCCTCGCGATTGCCCTCCTTTCTTTCCGTCTCTTTCTCCCCCTTTCACCCCCAAAACAGCTGCGTGTACCGAGAGGAAGGTGGCCCTATGGCGTGTCTCGCAACGTGTGGTACAATGGGAGGTTATGAAACGATATAGCGTTTGTAGGATAGCACCAGTAAGCGAACACGAGACAGGGCAAACATATGCGAGACGCAGATGGCTGGTGAACCTTATCGCGGTCCTCCATTATTTCTTGCGCCGCGACCCGTGTCAAGATACTCGCAATTGTTCCCCCGTTTGACCCAGAGCCGGCTGAGATCGCGAACGATAAGCCCGTTACCCACGCGATCAGTTAATTAACACTGCTTTATTATAGATTCAAAGGTAAACGGTAATCTCCTGCGTTGAAATCCTGTTTCCGAGACGGCGCGCGCGCCGGTCTTCAAGATCCATTCTAGATTGCAGAACACGCCGGGCATGAACACTGTAACCGTATTCCTAGCGGTAATAAATGCTACATTTTACCATCGTTTCATGCCGTTTCACAAACACTATCTACCCTAAAAGGCAACGAACCCTTTTATTTAATCACCCTATATAAATACTTACCAGCTCGATAACACTGGTCAGGAATACATAACTAGGCAAACACTTGTACCGTGCCCGATCACAAGTGGATGTTTATGCAAAATGAAAATGTTCTCCATTGATCGTAGAAAGCGGGATTAATATAAAAATTAATCCCGTCCATTGATCACTTTGTCACATTAGAAGCAATATTACGATGTTTTTTGTTTCTCTAAATTAATTAAAGTTCTTATTCAAATTAATCTCTTCCCTTAATCACTCTGTCACATTAAAAACAATATTACAATGTTTTTTAATTTTTCAAATCTATTACTCTTGTTTTTGTATTTCATCCAATCAATTTCTCCAAATTAATTAAAGTTCTTATTCAAATTAATCTCTTCCCTTGATCACTCTGTCACATTAAAAACAATATTACAATATTTTTTAATTTTTCAAATCTATTACTCTTGTTTTTGTATTTCATCCAATCAGTTTCTCTAAATTAATTAAAGTTCTTGTCCAAATTAATCTCTTCCCTTAATCACTCTGTCACATTAAAAACAATATTACGATATTTTTTAATTTTTCAAATCTATTACTCTTGTTTTTGTATTTCATCCAATCAGTTTCTCCAAATTAATTAAAGTTCTTATTCAAATTAATCTCATCCCTTGATCACTTTGCTACATTAAAAACAATATTACAATGTTCTTAAATAACTCTGATCACATAATCTTCCCTTTTCCCAGAAAGTACTATCTTTATGACAAAAGTCAATATAACATAAAATATGTATTGTGATGAGACCTACAACTTTTATCTGAAGTATTTTTCAAAATTCCCATTATTGACTGAAATAAATGGAAAAAGACTACGATTTTTATGGTTTTTTCACGGTTTCCGCTATGAAAATGACATTTGCGTCAATATTCGCTATCATATTCGTAATCTTCACGTAAAAATACGTAAGAATCCGGTGTATAAAAAACATCGGAGGTATGTGCTTTTCGGAAGTACATCCAACCGCAGCGCAGTTGGTCAGAAATCAAGGCCCGTGCCGCGCGTCGTTACAACCGTTCTGGAATTCCAAAGTAGCCGAGAAATTACGCGGTTCGTTTCGCTACGCTGATGTAGGAGGTGTCTTTACGACGGCCGCTGGTGGAACAAAAGGGTTAAACAAGCGCCGCTCGCCGAACGCTCGCACGACACGGCCGTGTGCAACGGAAACGCGCTCGTAAGCTGCTGAAACAGTAAACATAGTAAGCGCAAGACCGTTGCGTTCAATTCGAACTGTGTATACGTATGTGTCGCAAGTGCTGCGCGGTTACCCATACACACGGCCGCGTTTCATCTTGGGTTAACCGGCTATCGCGGTGAATTGCGTCATTCTGCGAACTTAGACGCCACGACGGCCATGTTGGAATGTAAATGTGTCGCTAGGATCTAGATCTGTCCTTCGTTTTTCCAACTTAATTCGTCGCTAAATTAAATTACGTTTTTTGATCACTATGATACAGGCGGTACTATTTCGTGATTATAGCGATTGGAAATTGAAATTTTATATTATTCAGTATTTATACTATTTAGTATAAATTTTATATATTATTTAGTATTATAAATTTTCTCCTTCTTTCACGAGGAAATTACGAACTACGAAAACCAAATAAATTTAACCCTTTGAACTGAAAATTTTCGTCCTTCCCCGCAAAAACATAATTTTGGGCTCTTACAATTTTTTACCCCCTTTAGTTCTATAAATTTATAAGTTATTTATATAAACTTTACCCCTACAATATTATATAAAAATTTCAAATTTGACGAAAAATGTTACAATAAAATAATTTCTATAAAATTTATAAGTTTTTCCGTAATTTTTTCTTTCGACATTTTGATAGGATTGAGATTTTTTACTGTCTGTTAGGAAGGAGAATTGTGAAAATTCAACAAACGCAAAAAGTATATTTTTTTGTCAGTGTACTTCTTAAATTAAATTTTAATAAAATTACAAGATGCAAAAAAATTTTTGGCCCCTCGCGTTGCGGGGTCCTGTAGTTCCGCCATTTGGTTGCGCGCTCGAAAACCGTTTGTCCCTCAAGACCGAAATTATTCGACGATTCCCAAATCCTTTTCAATCTCGGTAAGATCGTTTATGCGAGAGATTCTGTGTCTTGTGCGGAGCCAGTTCTAAACAATGGAGTAATGAAAGCGGCCAGGGGTGAGAATGAACGGCGCGGCGATTCGCGGAGGAAGTGGACAGGAAGTCCTTGAAAACGAAGACGACGCGAAACCGCCTCTGTAACCGCAAAAACTGACACTCGCCGGGCTGTGGTCAAGATTGCCTCTTGGCCTGGCGTGGTCCCAGCAAGGGTGGAGAACAAAGGGGTGGCGAGCGCGGCGATGGTTCTCCGACAAAGAAGAGGAAGAAACGAGCAGGATGGATGGTCAGCCATCCGTGATTTCCCGTCTTCGCTTTTGTACCGACAAAAACTAGCTGTATCCGTTACGCATTCGCACGTATTCGATCTTCTGGCGAATTTCGTACCCCGGACGATAATGAGTTTCCGAGGGCGTTGGGCGGGGAGGGGCGGGGTTCAAGGGAGCGAAATTCAATGATACGCTGCGCTTATACATGGTTTTGTTTGTAGTTCTTCGCATTGCAGACCGGTCTTCTAGCGACGAGTAAACTCTTTATCCCCAATAGCTGTTAAAATTATTGGATTATAGAATTATAGAATTATTGTAATAATCATTATTATTATTCATCATTACTATCATTGTTATTAGTATTCTTAATTATTATAATAATTTCTTATTATGCTTAATTATTACAATTATTAATTATTATTATGCTTAATTATTACAATTATTAATTATTATTATGCTTAATGATTAAGTTAAGTAAGATTAGTTTTAGTTTAGTAAGATTATCGATTATTATAATTAGTAATTATTATAATTATTAATTATTATGATTATTGATTATTATGATTGTCGATTATTATAATTAGTAATTATTATAATTATTAATTATTATGATTATCGATTATTATAATTAGTAATGATTATAATTATTAACTCATATAACTATTAATTATTATGATTATCGATTATTATAATTAGTAATTCTTATAATTATTAATTCATATAATTATGAATTATTATGATTATCGATTATTATAATTATTAATTCATATAATTATTAATTATTATGATTATCGATGATTATAATTAGTAATTATTATAATTATTAATTATTATGATTATCGATTATTATAATGAGTAATTATTATAATTATCGGATTGCAACTTGATTTCCGCCTAATTTCGAGCGTCACGAGTTCAGAGGGAAACAAAGTTCTCTTTGCTTTGGTTCTAGATCGCGATCTGGGTACGATTCCAGTAGCGGTGGGGACTCTGACAACGAGTACAGTGGCAGCGTCTGTCGAGGTGCCGCCAATCAGTCGCAAAACTCGGCCGCAACGAACGCAAACGTACAGGGGCAAGGGAAGCACATAAACAAAGGAAGGTGGACCAAGTTGGAGGTAATTAAACAGAAAACGCTATTTAAACTTTACGATTAATCTCCATTGGTGACGTAGCACCGTGGAACTGCAGCACCCCCTATTTTTACTTGATATTATCGATAACATTTAATGAGTCCTTTTTGCTTAAATTCTTTCTTTGTATTTGTACAATATACAGTATGTCCCAGTTGAATGAGGGTGGCACGAAAAATATTTATGGCAATAATTTAAATCAAAGGAGAATCATCATAGAAGAACAATTTTTTTGTGCGGTTAGTTTTTCATAGTTTTTTCAAGGTCGTCGTTATTTTTTACCGGGAAAACTTATCCATCTTGTAACTGCTGAAAAAATATATTTGAATATGCTGAAGTCATCGCCTTCAGGTGACCTTGAGTAACAAAAATTTGATAAAATTGTAGGACAATATTTGGATTACATTTGAACTTATTGTACCTTGAAAAAGAACTGTGAAATAATACACAAATTAATTATTATAATTAACCATTTAAATTATGCCATGAATCTATTTGTGCTCATTAAAAATAAAGGAGACATTTAGATGGTCTCCTTTAGCTGGGACACCCTGTATAATCTTTAATATTAACGCAGTAGCCATCCGCCTTTTACACAATTTCATAACAAAGCCTAAAAATTTTCTGGTGCAGCACCCCCATTAATTTTATCCACGTGCTGCCACTGCTCGGTGATTGAGCTAACTACGAAAAATATATTTCATTCATATGGCACTGTGACGTCATTGTTTATTGTTGACAATACCGCGGAAGCCGCGTCACCGACCGCTAACGGTTGTTACATGACGCTGCTGTGGCGTCATCGGACGCAACGATACCGAGAATCCATTCATTCAACAGAGACTTCGGTTCAGTCAATGAAAAAGTTTATGAATATCGCGGACCGACCGTGATCCGAGTGGTCCAGTTGTTTCTACGCGAAATTCTCCGGGAGAATGCGGATTTTTATGCATTTATGAAAAAATAACTGTGTAAAATATAAAACAGTGAAGAATATAACAAATCTATTAAGGGTTGAAACGAATTTTTACGTAACCACTGCCTTCCACAATCAATGCACATTAATTTTTATTTTGCATAAATATCCGCAGTCTATTCATCAGTTTCACTATTATTTTATTATCAGGCACAAAGTTCTTTTTGCACTTAACATTATTACAAAATTAACAACCCTTGCATTCGAGGATCTCCTTCCAGGCGCCTTTTTAACTTTAAAATGAGTCAAATTTTATATTTTTTATATTTTATTTGTATTTTTATATTTTATATTTTGGTTTAAATATTGGCAATTTTTCGAGAATCGGGTATTTAGTGTTGAAATACTTCTTGGATCCATTGTACATGTTTGATTGTAAATATATGTATAAATGTTTATAGCATATATTTATACGCTATAAAATATATTAAGATATTTATATTAGGGGAACCGAAAAGTAATCAAAATGTTTGTTTAAATTTATTTATTAAAAAAATCTTAAATACCGATCAGCAGAATAATTTCCATCATTTTCTAACAGTTTTTACAGAAATTTTGATTCCTTTTCGGTCCCCCTAATATTTGCTATCATTCGTAATGATAGTTCGTATTGATAGTATTCGTGATAATATTCGTTAATTATAAAATATAAACTATAAATGATAGTATTCGTTAATTATAAACGTCTTGTTCGAATGTACAGCCATTTTTTCCCCAAACCCCTAATTTTTGAAGTGCGTCTAAACGAATTTCGTTGACCGGTGTACTCGCTTTTCATGAAACTGATGCATTCGCGATGAATGCGAGGGTCGAGAATTTCTGATCACCGATACGGACGAAAAGGGCACGGCGGCGTCCCATTGTTCTTCCCTTTATCTCGCCGCCATGAAAATTCTCTGACGCACATGCGATCGCCTCATCGTGCCGTGACTTTGATCGGATGTAACACGAGGGGAGGGATACAATGAGCATGGCCCACGAAAAAAAAGAGGTCCACCCTTCGTAGCTTCCACAACGAGTTACGTCCGCAGGCAGATGCCCTCGACCACCCCATATAGTCATATGCTACCATAGAGCAGAGGCCGCGCCGTATGGTTTCCCGTGGGAAACATCATAGAGGCGTATCGATCCCGTGTGCGCGTTCGTTGCGCGGCCATTCTCGCCGTCCTGACGCAATTGCGAATTCAAAGTCACGAGCGTGACCAATTTCTGATTTGCGCGACCATTGCGCGCGCCATCGATCTATCGAACCAACCAAAATCGAATCTCGGACTTGTGAATTATGAAGTATGAGAAAAAGAAAAAATAATGGTACTTTCGAAGAATTTTTTAAAAATATTTAAGAATGCGTTTTACTAAATTCGAGCTTCTTATATTTAGATTCGCGCTTCGATAATGGCACAAGAATCGTAGAAATAATCGAATGGTACTAATTTATAGTGTGACCAATTTCTGATTTGCGCGACCATCGCACGCGCCATCGATCTATCGAATCAACCAAAATCGAATCTCGGACTTGTGAATTATGAAGTATGCAAAAAGAAAAAATAATGGTACTTTCGAAGAATTTTTTAAAAATATTTTATGAATGCATTGTACTAAATTCGAGCTTCTTATATTTAGATTCGCGCTTCGATAATGGCACAAGGACATATATTATTATCACCACCAATTAGTCTCGAACATCTCAAGTTTGAAATCTTATCATGTTCCACGATATTACACTAGTGGAGTTAATTATGAACACTTTAAAATTATTACTTAAATTTCGCATTTAGTCAAATTCTTTAATATACCATAATAATTTATAAAAAATTGACCGCTTACGCTTATTTAAAAACCATGTACAGCCATACTTTTAATATACAATAAAAATTACATTTTCAACACATCAAATGAGATACAAAAAAAATTAATATTTCGTTGGATATCCTTCGTTTTTTTTATTTATATTTTATTACTATATATTCATATCATGCGACGTTTCGCCGGACGCAAAAACAAAAATAATACAGTTTAGATTTTTTAAATAAAAATTTTTAAACATTTACAAACCGAAACATGTAAAAATATTAAGTACAAATATGATCGATTCCAATAAAAATATTACGGTATCAATTTAGCATAGGAGGATATACATTTTCTGCACAAATATGAAATAAAGAATACATTTATTCAAAGTGTGTCCAGAATTAATTCCACCAGTGTAGATAGGGGCGCCAAGTGCGTTTAGCAAACTAAAAAGAGGCAGATTAACAAGTTAAATTTTATACATCGTGGCCTCTTCTCGATTTATCGATCGCATTTCGACGATCTTGATTCCGTTCGTTCGAGAGCACCTGCTTGCCGAACGAGGTCGGCCATCGGACTCTTCCCTCGTAAGGTATTAATTTTCGAAATGGCACACCGTGTATCTGCATACGCGTTTCATTCCCTAAAATCCATAAATTTGAAAAAAACTGTATAATCCACTAACAACTTGTAACTTTGTATTGGCAAGATCGCAGGACAGAAACAGCTGGTGCCATTTTTGCGTATGGTAACGTTGTCGCTATTGCGAAGTACAATTATGGACCCTGATTACATCGATTTTGTGGTTTTCTGTTCGCTTTTTTATTTATCCGAATAACGAGCCCGCGTTTTCTTGGCCATTTTTACCCCTTGACATACTATAATGACGTCTGGAAGACGTAAAAATGTTTTGAAATGTTTCACACTTTGCGGAACCACTAATTTATTATTTTATAATGTTATTGTCCATTAACATGACATATCAACCTGATGAAATGTTACGTAGCAATGCAAAAATTGCAAAATAAAATGTTCTATTTCTACGCTTCAACGTAACCTGAATGAATATTTTCGGCGCGAAGGTTCGATCAGTTACTATTAATTTTATAAAGCAATTTTGCAAAGTTAGTGAGTATTTTTTTCTCAATATCACAATTTAAAATCTATTCTTTCATATATTACTAAATTTCAAAAATAAAATTTATTCGCAATTAAAATAACCTTCGAAGAATCTAAATTGTAATTAGTGGCTAAATAGTGACCGAAACGTCGGTATTTTACAAATTTGCAAAATTGCTTTATAAAATTAATAGCAACTGATCGAACCTTTGCGCCGAAAACATTAATTCAAATTGAAATAAATACGATCGACATAACTGTTCGTTTGAGCCAAATTAATTTTATTACACCGAAAAGTAATAAAAATTTCTTCGATGAGCTGATTCACAGTTAATTTGTGTCGAACTTACGCTGGCAAAAAGTGTTAGAAAATGAAATGATTTTGTCGATCAGTATTTCAGATTTTTTTAATAAGTGTTCTTCGCCAGCAAAAAAATTTTGATCACCTTTCCGTCCCCCTGATATTTGCATGTCAAGGGGTTAATGGTCCACGATTGAAAATCTGACTTGTTCCAGGATGCTTTGCTGAAGCAGTTGGTGATCAGCGTGGAGCAACAGGGCGCGGTGCTTCGATGGGACACCATAGCCGGTCACTTCACAGATCGAAGCGACGTCCAATGCCAGCAGAGATGGGCAAAGGTCGTGAATCCGGAACTGGTCAAGGGTCCCTGGACGAAGGAGGTACGTAATATACATGCCTGAATTTTTCCTATATACAGGGTGAATCACGAATCGCGATCAGTAGAGTTATTAGCAGTCCGATCGAAAATGTTTTTATCAGCTTTTGCATGGTTTCAAGAGAGCTTTAACGCGATTATAAAAAATTATTTGTCAACTCTCTTTTTTTTCAAGGTCACCTTGCATTTTTCGCAAATAAACATATAACTATTTACGCCTATCTGAGGATTTCAAGACGAATTCGGTAAATATCGGAACATATCTTTTTTTTTATTTAAAAATTTTTATATAATTGTAACATTGATCGAACCTAGCGCCGATATCATTCAATTTTTGTTATTTTAATACGATCGATAACTCGAATCAAAAATTATAAAAATTTTTTATTTAAGTAATTTGATATAATAATAGTAACATTGATCGAACCTAGCGCCGATATCATTCAATTTTTGTTATTTTAATACGATCGATAACTCAAACCAAAATTGAAAAATTTTTTTATTTAAATATTTTTATATATAACAATAGTAACATTGAGCGAACCTAGCGCCGATATCATTCAATTTTTGTTATTCTAATACGATCGATAACTCGAATCAAAAATTAAAACATTTTTTTATTTAGAAATTATCATTTGCAAAAAATTCAAGGTGACCTGGAAAAAACGTGAAAAAAGAGTTGCGGAAGCTCTCTTAAAACCATGCAAAAGCTGATAAAAACTTTTTCGATCGGACTGCTAATAACAGAGTAATCTCTAGAGATCGCGATTCGTGATTCACCCAGTATATACACATACCTGAATAATACCCTTCCTCCCATCGAGCCTCTTTCCGGCCATTGTCTCTCGAACCCCGCGAAGCCGGCATTGAAATCTCCACCACTTAAGGGTAGTTCTGGTCGCCATTCTTGTTTCACCTAGAGCACACTCTACGCGCTGCCGAAAAGGGAATCGAACTCTGCCCAAGAAATAATGCTTTTCATTGCACTACAGTGGCATACATCTCGACGATTACAACAGTCTCACAATCGAAGACTGATTATTTAAATCGTCGTTACGCATTACGATAGAACACGTGAAAATTAAGAATTTATTTTTACACGCGTTATCACTGAACGTACCGAGCTATAAAACTAACGGACACATGTTGCCTTAGAAAAACGAGAATATTTAATTTATTTAGACTTTGATCGGTTGCAATATGTGCTCCAATAACGATATTTATTACCTAATTTCTTGTGACAAGCATCTTTACAATAATTATAAAATACAAAAATGTAGAACCGGTCGTAAATTAGTTATTCAACTGACCAATAAATTTAGGAAAGAGATACAAGTATAACAGAATCAGGGCCGGCGTGACTTTTGGCGGGGCCCGGTTCAAAAATTTTGCGGGGTCGGAATACACATTCAAATTCTATACTTAAATTTCACAATAAGGAATTATTTATTACAAAGAATGTTACATATATTTTGTTGTAAGACGAATATTACATAACTTTTCTCGCTTTTTTCGTAGACTGCGGATTTTATGCATTTATAATAACAATGAGTAGTTGCAATCTGAAACAGGAGTAAGTTTTAAAAAATTCGAGAGTATCGATATATTACGTTTGACTGACTAAAATTGTTAAATCAAGAAATAAATTTATAAGTGGGTCCTGTTTCTTGTAACGAACGCAAAAAATTCCGATTCTGCATAAAGATCCGCAGTGTACTGATGAGTTTTCATAGACCGCGGGGCTTTTCAAAACCGGCTCTGAACAGAACATACGGGACCGTTTCAAGAAATCCACCAAATCTGAGGATTTTTGAAACGGCGGGACTCAAGCTTATCAGGTGCGCGCTTCGTCATTTCGCTTCCTCGTTAAAAAGTAATGTTGCTGCAACGGAATTGCAAGATGCAGTTGCCAGACGTAGAGACCCGTTTCCACAAGTATTTCGACTCGATCGGGGGCGGCGGAGGGGAGGGGCGTTTCTCTTGTCGTCGACAGAAAGTTCGCAATGTACCGTTACACCCCCTTTCTCGAAAAGTTTCTTCTACCAGCGTATCCGGGATGAGTTCGCCTGGAGCCGCGAGCCAGCGCAGTGTACTCGCTATACACAGGGTGTTTTTTTTAAAAGATGTCTGTGGAACGACCAGCTAAATATGGAATCGGGGTACGGTATTCTCGATTATATTATTTGTGTCGGTTTGGACTTTTACCGGACGGTGATTTTTAGCTTGCAGGTTTTCATAATCGGACTCCTGTTTAACATTCCGCTCTGTGTATTCGGGGTGCAACCACAGACTGATAAAAGCATACATGAGAGAATGTCCGAAATAAATGGTTAAATTGATTATTTTCATATATATTGAATTTTTATATACAGGGTGTTTTGAAACTCCTTCGACACTCTGAAATGAGCGGTTCCTGAGGTCGTTTCAGGGTGTTGAAGCAGTTTTTAGACACCCTGTATTCTAACATATTAATCCTTCAGAACGTCAAGGATGGAATTTGTAGAAATTAAATTAAATTAAATTTTAGTTTATAATAATTCTTTCTTTACATTCCCCACTGAAAACATGCAGGGGTTGTGATTGCACCCCAGTACAAGGTTAATAACTCGCTAGTTATGTGTTGTACGAAAAAATGTTTCGAACAAAAATTGCATGGTTTCGTGGGGGACATAGAATGCTCTAATTTGTTTTTTATTACACCGCTTTTTTATCTAGATATGAAGGTCACCTTCAGTTTTTTAAACGGAATGTCTAATATTTTTTCCTAAACTCGGATAAATGATGAAATCCTACGTAAAAAAGTGGGACTTGAAATTAATAATTTTAAAAATTATTAGAATCATATACATATATCAACAAAATTAATAAAAATAAAAGCAAATTAATAAAAAATAAATTAGAACACTGCATGTCCCCAGTAAACTCACGTTCGAAACATTTTCTTGTACAACAAATAAGATCGAGTTATTTGAGATCGTCATGTTGCGACGATAACGGTCAGAGGGTTAGCGCCAACGGTTAGCTCTTGTGACTCTGCTATGTAAAAGAACAGCTCAGAAATATTCGAATTGTTGCAATAAATAGTAGAAGCCGATGTCGAGTCTGGGTCAACGTATAACCGGAAAGGGTGTTAATCCTTACAAGTCAGCCTCGCGACGAAGATCTCGAAGAAAAACTTAGATATGTCCATCACAAATTCCCAGAAAATTCCCTCTCAAAAAAAAATTCACATTTGTTATCGTTAATAAATACAAATTAGGGTACTTTTCCGTTAGTCGGGCGCAAACCTAACCCAGACCAATAATTATAAGCATATATAATTATAACTTAACCCAGACCAATAATTATAAGCATATATAATTATAACTTAACCCAGACCAATAATTATAAGCATATATAATTATAACCTACCCAGACCAATAATTATAAGCATTGTATAATTATAACCTAACCCAGACTAATAATTATAGCCTAACCAATTATATCCTAGCCAATTATAACCTAACCCAGACCAATAATTATAAGCATATATAATTATAACCTAACCCAGACCAATAATTATAAGCATATATAATTATAATCTAACCCAGACCAATAATTATAACCTAACCAATTATAACCTAACCCAGACTAATAATTATAACCTAACCAATTATAACCTAACCCAGACCTAACCCAGACTAATAATTATAACCTAACCAATTATAACCTAACCCAGACCAATAATTATAAGCATTCTTTTTTGGCAAAACTATTTTGTTTACAATTCGTGAATATTTGCTTATAGTATGCTTATAATTATTGGTCTGGGTTAGGTTTCCGGCTAACGAAAAAGTACCCAAATTAGTTTCTCCTAAGAAATCATGACCGCAAACCAAATCGGTAGGTGTCCGTACAAAATACGTTTGATGAGACGTGCAAATAAAAAAGAATTCCCGTAAAAGTTGCAATGCTGCGAATGAAAAAAAACAAAGAAAAAAACAAATCACCGTTCGGTAGAAGGGAACCGTTGATTCGCCGGAGTCGGAGTTGTTTTGAAGTTGGAACTTGCGGCCCTTCGCGGCGTGACGGTGTGTATAGGGTCGTCGGTACTGTACGCCTACACGTTGGGCCGGGCCGGGCCTGGCCTGGCAGAAAAGAAACGAGCGAAAACGCTCACCACGGTCGCCTCGGTGGGGTATGCAATAAGAAGAAGAGAGGTCCGTGGAGCCGCGGAGATGCTGCTTCGTCGTCGTCGTGCCAATGCACTTGGCAACAGCCAAGGGCAAGTAAGCCGCTGCCCGTGTACCGAACGCGCGTACACGCGGTCACGGGTCCTCGTCGGTGTGCACCTGATTCGTGGTATGGGAGCGCAAACCCATCGCGTCCTCGTTGCCCAACTCCTACGTCCCCCCTCTCCCTCCAACCCCTCTATTTCTTTCTCTCCACGAAGCCTCTCCGCGGTGGTTCTCTCGTGTGCGCGACGATCGTCTCTCTCCTCTCTCCTTTCTTCGACCTACCGCCACGTTCTCCGCCTCTCCGTGACTCCGCGAGGACCGGAGAGAGAAATTACTTACGAGACCGGGGCCGACGCGCGATGGGATCACTCGGCCAAGCCTTCCGGTGATCCTCGCGCCGCGCCGGTTCCACGTTTTTCTCGAAGACGCACGCACGATGGAATGCGTTGCGCGTTACCCTTTTCAAGCTTTCCGAGAGCCCGTGCCACTCCGTCCACAGCTCTGCCCTTGGACAATCGAGTGGCCACGGGGGGTCTTCGGGAGTTGTGCCGATCATCCGAGCCGTTCGGTTTCTGTATTAGACGTTCACGGGAAATTACTCTCGGAATGTTCCGTATTGACCGGAGATGAAAGAGCTTGTGAACCTGCCGAGGGCTCTTGAAAGGGCCGCCGAGAATCCATTAAGGTGCTCAGTTTGTTGTCATGCTCTTCCCCTCCCCCTCTCTTTCTCGCTGCTTAAACGATCACTTTATGCATTTGTAGCAAAATTGAGATGAAGTTGAAAGTTGTAGGAAAATTTTTGAAAATGTCAATATATGATTCCTCTCCTATTAAAATTATTCTGGGCAGAAATAACATTCTATGTAGTCTCCTGCAATCAACACGGACAATTGTTATCTTGCATAAAATAGTATACAACCTACAAACCGAATTTTTTAAATTATCGTTCAAGGCTCAGATGAAGAAGTTGTAAAAACTTTTTTCATGATTCCTACCATTTGCAATCTAAACAAATTTTTGTTTACTCATCCTCTAGCAAACTAGTCGGTCTAACATCTTAAAAAAATTCAAGTCGTTTGGACCAATTTGAAAAAAGTTATGCGATTTTTAAGAGCGTCCACTTAATATTGCCGCCACCTGTACAAAACAATTTTGACCAGCTTCTTGGTGGAAGTGGCCCACTGTGCGAAGGGAGAGACGTTCAATGAGAATGTCATTGATAATTCTAGCGTGAACATTGTGTGCCGTCCTCGCGTCAGGAGTCATATAGTGTCGGGACATTCTTCGAATGTTTTTTTGCCCTTGTCGTCGAGTGCGTGGAGTCGGACAGGTAGCGGAGTGGTACGAAGGGCCGGCTCTTCGGGTTTCGTAGGGAACGTTGGCCGCGGAAGGTAGAGAACCGGTAAATCGGGAGGTTTCCGTTCCGAGGACTGACGATTGCCGATGTTTGCAGGAGGATGAAAAAGTAGTAGAATTGGTGGAGCGATACGGGCCGAAGAAGTGGACGTTAATTGCACGGCATCTGAAGGGTCGTATCGGTAAGCAGTGCCGGGAACGATGGCACAACCACCTGAACCCGGGGATCAAGAAAACAGCGTGGACGGAGGCGGAGGACAGGATCATCGTGGAGGCCCACCGCAGGGTGGGCAATCAGTGGGCGAAAATCGCAAAATTGCTGCCCGGAAGGACGGACAACGCGATTAAGAACCACTGGAACAGCACGATGAGGAGGAAATACGAGACGGAAGAGGGGAGATCCACCGCCGGGACCAGAGGTTCGTACAGCTCCATTGGTTACACAAATACCCGGGAGAAGTTCGTCGTACCTTTCCTGGGAAAAGCACCTTCTCGCGTTGAACCTACCGAGCACTGAAAACGATTTAACCCTTTGCGGACGGAGTCATCCGACGAACGTGGACGAGAAGTATTGGTGCGCGCAGTTGAGAAAATTTGAACGTTGAACGTTTGCGTTATAATAACTAAAACTTATTCTATTGGCGTTATAACTTTTATTCAAATTCAAAAAATTTGTTTTCAAAAAATGTTTTGTCGGTTATCTGCCGAAATTCGTCCGCAAAGGGTTAAATGTTTCAGCTTATGCGCAATTTTTGTGGAAATACAGTAGATCCAAGAAGTATTTCAAACCGATTCTCGAAAAATTACCGATATTGAAACAGTAATCATTTCGTAAAAAATGACCACACAATCATAAAATTTGACTCATTTGAAAGCTGAAAGCCTCTACTTTCGAAATTCATCGTTCATTTTATTCCAAGATCTTTTTTCATGACGTAGCGAGCAATAAACCGAAGACACGTTTCTTATTGAAAATGTTACACGTTCAAACGTCTGTGAAGACTTTGAAAAATTTTTCTCGTGACTGAAACCAACATGCATTTCAAGATTGGAGCTTCCTCTTTACAACGACGCCTTAAAAATTGACGTACGATTTTTTTTAGCCGTTTCGTCGAGCTTCGAATGAGTACTGTGCCGACAACTTTACAGTAGTATAAGTTACACTAAGGAGGCTGTACACGACCGAACTTGGTCCTAATTTTTGTTGCATGAAACAGTGAAAAAAAATCGTACGTCAATTTTTAAGGTGCCGTTGTAAAGAGGAAGCTTCAATCTTGAGATCCATGTTGGTTTCAGTCACGAGAAAAATTTTTCAAAGTTTTCACAGACGTTTGAACGTGTAACATTTTCAATAAGAAACGCGTCTTCGGTTTCTCACTCGCTACGTCATGAAAAAAGATTTTGGAATAAAATGAACGAGGGATTTTGAAAGTACAGAGTTTCAACTTTAAAATGAGTCAAATTTTATATTTTTTATATTTTATTTGTATTTTTATATTTTATATTTTGGTTTAAATATTGGCAATTTTTCGAGAATCGGGTATTTAGTGTTGAAATACTTCTTGGGTCCACTGTATGTGCTTGGATAAAAAGAATTACTTTATCCTTTCAACGTTTGGTGTTAACTCTTGTATCAATAACCAAAAATTTCTACGATATTCGATGATGCAACGCAGTTTCCTGCCATAAATTGTGAATTAGAAATTAGTAAATTCAATTTAAGGCCACGGACAGCTGAATTTTGAAATATCAATGTATTCGATTAAAATCATTAGAGAAATAGTGTTGTTTGTATCCGAAAAATTTTTATTTTGCATAGAAATCCGGGCCGAGGAGCATGAGAATCTGCTCAACAAAGCTCAACAAAAACATTACAGAAATTAAAAAAATAAAAATACATACCCGGTTATTGACAGAAGGGTTAATCAAACTTAGATCCCCTGGGATATTTATTACACTTTCTTATTAAAGTATGTAACACAAAATATGAGGTGACATCTTGTTCTAATATCCCAAGAAAGTCTATTTGCAATGACTTATGTGTTTAGAATTTTCACAACCACAAAAATTACTAGAGGTAGTAAAACCTGATCCTTTTACACTAGGTTCACGTAGCACTAAAAAGTAAATATTTCGTATTATTTTATAGAAATAAGAAGAGTTCGTCCAAATTTTTAGTCATATTTCTCCTAATATATACCTAAAGAAATAATAAAATTCACAATCTCAATATTCATAAATTAAAAATATTAAAAACCTAGTATTAAAAAGGACAAGGATTTTTTAACAAGAACCTGAGGGCGTCTTTTAAATCTAGATTTAGATATCTGAGATCTCGTGCAACATTGATGCTGCAACGATCTTTCGCGCATTTGCTGCCGTCGTTGAACGGTCGCTCAAGGTCGCCGAGACACGCTGCTGCGTAATGTTCTTTGTCTCGGCTGGCTGGTCGACATTGAGCGACCGTTTAGCATTACGGCGACCATGATCCTTCGAGCTCGTGTAATTCGGAGAACGGGATGTTCTAACGACACCGATATGTACAACAGGACGAAGTCGAAGAAAAGCCACGGAGCCGTCGATCGCCGCGAAAGACTCCTCGCTCTGCGCGAAAGAAGACGTGTCCGGTCACGCTCGCCTGAAAACACCGTCGACGAGCAACGAGAACGCGACGACGATTTCGACGAGCATGCAAACGTCGCATACGCTGGACATCGACCAGATGGACTGGACCAGAGCCTGGGAGAATCAACAAAACGTTCAGACGTTCCAGGGTCTTCTGAATCTGAACGATCGCACGCACAGCACTGACACCCGGTTGGATTCTCCCTCGAAGAGGGCTGGCTCGTCCGTGAAAGTCAAGACTGAACCAATATCACCGTTTACAGAGTACGTGTTAAACATAAATTTTATTGAAAAAAATATCTTTTCTACCCAAAAATTCACGTGACTGTTTTCTTGTAGGTATTTCGATTTACAAATACAAGGTGAGGCGACCAACTCGAGAAACTCGGAGATCAGACTGATGCCGATGCCGGACCTTGAGGACATGTCAGGCGGCATGACGGAGAAGGAACGAAGCAGCCCACCCCCCATTCTGCGCAGACGCAGAAACGCGCATACTCTTCAGCAGAGAACCGACACCCCCGACAGCGGGAACCAGTCTGATTATTTGATAATAACCCAACAGCAGCCGCAACAGCAGCAGCAGCAGCATCAGACCGGCGACACGACCCCGTCCACTCCCATTAAACAACTGCCGTTCAGCCCGTCACAGTTCTTGAACAGCCTCAGCCCGGAAACATCTTCCTGGCCGCGGGCCAGCACGCCTAAGGCGAGCAGCCCTGGTCCGCTCACCACACCGCAACCCACCGGTCTTCGGCGAAGTCAGAATGGTAAATTACCGACCAAGCATTCTCAGTTTTATCGCCTGTCTTATCAACAACGAGTTTACCGTTACCGAACAGGAAATAATTATAGTAAGGGAAACAGTTAACCCGGTTGATTTCATGTTCCTTCGAAGTCGCACACTGATGTGTCCATATTTTTTAGTCTAACTTCATTTCTTTTTCTTTAACATATTCACTGCCAGTCAAATTTATAGAGCACATACTCGACATTTTGTCATGTTCAGACCAATAGAGAAATAATAAAAATTGTTAAAAATAAGTAGCAGCGAAGGAACTGTCCTTCAAAGTAAATTTCAAATAAAAACAGTTGGTAACTGCTGATAGCAAAATTGAGAAATAATTCAGAGTCCAAAGGGTTAATAAATATGTTTGTTAGTGGATATATTAGTATAACAACCGCGCAAAGTCTGGATAAATTAAATCTTGTAATTTTTATAAGGCAACGTGCGCCTGTCGCTTAACCTACACGGTTCCAGATTTTTTATCTTACAATTATTGAAATTTTAACCGATTTAGAAACGATTTAACCCTTTGCCCTTCTTTGTCGAGTCCCACTCGACATTTTGTCATCTTCAAATCAATAAAAAAATATTAAAGATTGTTAAAAATAAGTAGTCCTTCCAAGTAAATTTCAAATAAAAACAATTGGTAACTGCTAATAGCAAAATTGAGAAATAATTCAGAGTGCAAAATGGGTTAGTGGGTGTCCTTGACCCAGCTGTTAAGAAAACGTGTATTTACAGATGGCAATACGCCGAGGACGCCGACGCCGTTCAAGAATGCACTGGCAGAGCTGGAACGGCGCAGCGGCGCGACTACTCAGTTACCTGCTACCCCAAGTCGTCTCGATGCTCTAACCGAGATCATCAAACAGGAAACCGACCGTGAAAGCTTAGCAGGGACCAGTACTATCCTTCAGGACTCTGGTTATAGCACTATAAGACGACGGGGTAAAGAGAACAGCGCTCCCGGCGGAAAGAGAGCGCGGAAAGCTCTCTGCCAAGCCTGGGCGAATGCTTCTCAGGATAATTCGGAAATGAGTTTCGTTGTAGAAACACCCGTAAGTCGAATATTACGTTTACAATTCTTATTTGCCACGAAGCAGACTGCGGATATTTATAAATATTATTTCACTTCCACCTTGATTATCTTAAAAATTGGCGCGCAGTGGCTCAAGTGGACGAGGCTCGCGGCTACTTTTTCTCAAGTGATATGAAAAAAAAAACTGTGGCTTACCGGGGTGGTTCGGAACCCACCTTAATAAACTGTAGGTCCGATGAATAAACGGAGTGGTGGAAAAAGGTGGAGCATTGTTAATAGAATTATAACCCTGGGGGGAATAATTAGCAATAACCACCTTGAAAATGAAAATTTATAAATATCGACAATCTGAATCCAAACAACTGCTTACAAATGCACCAACGTCACATTTCATCTAACTGAAGTACCTTCGATATCTCATGTATTATTGATACTAGAAAAAAAACTGTACTTTTCCGTTAGCCGGGCGCAACCTAACCCAGACCAATAATTATAAGCATATACATATAATTACAAATATTAATGAATTGTAAACAAAATAGTTTTACCCAAAAAGAATGCTTATAATTATTGGTCTGGGTTAGGTTGCGCCCTTCTAACGGAAAAGTACCAAAAAAACATTTCAGAGTCACGTTTCCATTTATTTTTAATAGTCAACGTCGCATGAAAGTTACAATAATACAGATCAGTCTAATTATGTTTTCTTCTGACTGTTTTTTTTTGTTTTATTATCAATAATAAATTAGATACTCAAGGTGTATAGATATAAATTGCGTGAAAACATGTAATGCAACGAGATTTCTTCGTTCTTTTCAGAGTAAAAGTTTGGACACATCTGTATTATTCTCCCCGGCATCAATGGCACTGGAGGGTAGTTTCCTAACAGCAGGGACTAGTCCCGTAAAGGTAGAGAGCCATATCCATCATAATCAAAATCATATTCAAACTCAACCAGCCCTATCCTGGTATTATTCCCGTACCAATCGCCTTTAGACACGCTAGCCGGCCTAATTCTCTTTTGTTTAACACTCTCTTGTCTCTGTCATTCTCCTTACATTTATTTTATTTTTAATTCTGCCTGCCTCTTAATAATGTAATGCCTTGTCGCTTCTTTCTCTCTCCGTTCAACCTGTTTCTGTTTTCCTATATTTTTTTTTGTTTTTTTTTTTTTTGAAATCATTAATTTATGAATACATGTTAATCACCAAGGCGCGCGGAAAAGAAACATAACCTCAGTTAGCTAACCTTCGCGACCCTTAATCGACCTATGCTTTCGTCGCCCTGGTATCGTCCAATCCAAAGATTATTAGCGTTCTTTTTTTATTTTTTGTCTCGTAAGTGCTAAGCGTAACACGACTAACATTGAACGGCGTAAATGTTGTCTGATTTAAGGTCGATTTATGCTATCGGCACAAACACGGAACGTGTCCGTACCGGCATCGTTCCCGCACGGACCAATCCGTTCGTCGAACGAAGTACACGGCAAAGATTAATTATTCGCGAGAATGTCGGACGATGTCTGTGCCGATAGTGTAAATGGACCTTTATTTATACATTAACTTATTCCAAGTACGAGTATGCTTGTCCTGTTAAATTATTTATATATATATATATAGCTTATACGGTCTGAATATTTTGTAAGTGTAATTTACGATCATGTGAGCGGAGAACGCGTTATTTAAATAATTGTGTCAAAGTTTAAACGGCCCCTCGATCGAGTACTTAAGTTATTAATCGCGTGTATACAATTTTTTTTTTTTATATTTGACTACATTATTAAGCATTGGAAACATTCGTACTTATTCGCATAGTCGACACACGATGGAACATTGTTTCGTTTTTGTTTGGTTTAATCACTGGCGCTCTCCTTTCATCTAGTTTCGCTAAGCATTGAATTATGTTTTATGAGTATCCATGCTCGTTTTGATTTTCTTCTTCTCTTTTTTTTTAATTTTTTTAAACCTTTTTTGTTGATACTTTAATTCGTGTACGTTAAGAGACGACGTGAACTGTAATTATTCGTCCCAGTGATGTCGCCATGTTGACGTAATATTTGACGCTGTATGTTCGTCGAATGACCGAGTCTGTTTCTTTTTTTCTAAAAAAAAAAAAAATTCGGAAGACAATCGGAGAAAAGGTATTTGTACGTACGGATGAAATAACAATTCGGTTCAACGACCCGAAACAAACGATAGCACGGGATATATATATATATATATATACATATATGTGAACGAGAGGTCAACGAGACCTCTTTGTTTGCGTACGAACGCGTAGAGTAGTTCGCAGTCTCGCTTTCGTCCTCCGGATTCTCGACTGCCGAACGAACGAATGTAAAAAGAAGGTTATTTTGCTTTTTGGTAAACGGGTCACTGGTGACCCTCGCGGTATAGAGCGTGTTGTGTGCATCAGAATACAACGAGAGAAAAAAGTATATGTACACAGTTTTACACCATGATTCTATCTTTCCGTCGACGATATTGTTTTTTGCATCGACCAGCCTGAAAAACCAATCTTCAGTAATGTGCTCGCTATGACTCGCCAGGCTGTGGACTTTATCTTTTTAAAATGAGGAAACTTTGAATTTTTCTTTCAAACAGTTTTTACATCGCGCAAAGATCCGCAGTCTATTCATCGCTTTGGAGACAATGCTACCAACCAGTCGAAGGTGTACGAATACTTGTTTCTCTTGGAACAGTACGTTCGCAAATGTATCCCCGTGACTCTCCTTCGTTCTTAGAGCGATCCCTAGATCCTGCACGACGGTGTATGTACATATATAGGTATATAACACAAAAGTATATATATATATATACATAAATAATATCTTTAAAATATTTATTATCATATTAATATATTCATATATTTATTTTTACTTCTTTCGTAAATAACGTTCAGTTGCCGCATGTCTACAAACTAACTCGAACGTAAAACACCCCTTGTATAGGCCTGGCCTAGCGTACCAAAGTACTCCAACCCCTCCTCCCGCTCCGCAAGTTCCCGTCCCAAGAAACGACGAGTCCAAAGACGATTTTGAGCGGCGGTCACGAAACGACGCTTATCAAAAAAGAAAAACCGACGTATGTAATCACCGCGCAAATACAGAAACGAAAATGAAAATAAGGGCTAGTCAGGGCAGTTGTTCGCTAGCGATGGCGCGAAATCTGCTCCGGTGAGAGAGCACGTGTGAGGACGAGTCAACACGCAGTCCCCTAATTTTCTTCGAAGTGAGTCCCCCATCAGTCCCCTCTGTCTCTGTTTCCCCCTGTTTGTCTCTCTTTCGTTTCTCTCTCTCTATCGGCGCGCTACGTTCGTAGCCGTCTCTCTGTCGAGTGACTTTCGAAGCGTGTAAATCGATCGGCTCTCTCTCTCTTTTTTTTCTTTCTGTCTCTCTTTCTCTTTCTCTCTTTCTCTCGTCGATAATTAAACGTACTATTATTTTCCCCCCACCTCGAATCGAGACATTCTTGGACAGGAATGTGTCGAAAAAGCGGAAATACTTTTTTACTTGCCGGTGTAGCTAGTGTGTCTATCCTTTCCAGACTTCCCACGACTTTGCGTCCGTACAGCGGAAGCCTAACGCCAAGAGAGCGATCACGTTCGACGCGTTCGACAGTCCCTGCTGTATCATCAGCCCTCTGCCGCTCAGGCCGGCCAAACGCGCCAAGGTGAGTCCCTGTTCTCTTTTCTTCTCGCCGTTTCTCTACCCCTTTCGTCGGGCCGCTATTAGACTATGCCGCCGGTGCGGTGGCGCGACAAAAATCACTTTTTCAACTCATGAAATTTATGACAGTAGCTTCTTCAACGTTCAAACGTCGCCCATTATTGTTCGAGAGTTGTTTGAAAGCAAGCATAAACGCGAGTCTAAGATAGATCGCATTTCCTGAGATTGACGTTGTTTTTACGAGTAATGTTTTTAGAAAAATTAACTAAGCGTTAAAGACCGTTTTACTTTTAGACTGCGGATCTTTATGCATTTATAGCAAAATTAAGTAGATGAAGTTCAAAATTGTTGGAAATTTTTGAAAATAGAAGTTGTCAATCCATGATTTCTCTATTAAAATCGTTAAAGGAAGAAATAATATTCAATTGGGTTTCTATTTCTTGGAATCGATGCAGACAATTTTTATTTTGCATAGAGATCCGCAGTCTACTTATAACATTATATATATATATTTTACAACTTTGAAAATTGTCTGTTCCTAAACTACTTTTTTTTTTCTTTAATGACGATTACAAAGCTTGGTCACGCCACCGGTGGCCCATTATTGTTCGAGAGTTGTTTGAAAGCAAGCATAAACGCGAGTCTAAGATAGATCGCATTTCCTGAGATTGACGTTGTTTTTACGGGTAATATGTTTATAAAAACTAACTATATAGCGTTAAAGACCGTTTTACTGCGTTTAGACTGCGGATTTTTATGCATTTATAGCAAAATTAAGTAGATGAAGTTCAAAATTGTTTGAAATTTTTGAAAATAGAAGTTGTCAATCCATGATTTCTCCTCTATTAAAATCGTTAAAGGAAGAAATAATATTCAATTTGGTTTCTATTTCTTGGAATCGATGCAGACAATTTTTATTTTGCATAGAGATCCGCAGTCTACTTATAACATTATATATATATTTTACAACTTTGAAAATTGTCTCTTCCTAAACAACTACTTTTTCTTTTTCTTTAATGACGATTACAAAGCTTGGTCACGCCACCGACCTAGTTCAGGGGTCGGCAACCTTTCGAGTCGGAAGAGTCAAAAATTACAATTTACAAAATTTCAAAGTTTTTAAAGAGCCACAATTCAGCGATTCAGAACGATTTAAAAATTTTTTTTTATAAAATAAATAATATTTGCATATGGAACTAAAGAACCGCAGGTTGCCGACTCCTGGCCTAGTCTAATAGCGACCTCAACTGGTTCAACTCTTCCCTCGGTGCATGTATCGACGTTCCCTCGTTGATACGACGAGCTCTTCGAACTATTTGAATACTTATCCTCGAATTATCCACCAATTAACAACCGATTTAACGGACCAGTGCTGTCATATAAGTGGCATGGCACTTTTACTTAAATTACTTGAGTTCAATCATTTTATTCATTTTATTACTTACACATTGTTGGGACGTGGATCGTGTTGGGAACGCGCAGTGTGTGGTGTATAATATTTAATAAAAAAGCAAAACGACTCTCCGCCTCGCAAGAAGTCCTCCGATTGGGTCTTCCCAACTTTTCGTTCTAGCCGAATTATTGGCTAAAGTGTGTGACGTCAACACTGGAGAGCGTCTGTACTGTTCCAGGAGACTTCTTGCGAGGCACACGGACCGTTAAGGGTTAATTTCAATTAATGTAGAATTATGCTAGTCGTTGGTTTAAAAAAAATTAAATATTCTGCGACAATATGTTCTCCACATTTTTTTCAAAAACATTAGAAGCATAAAAGCTGTTATGAACGTGCCAAAACGGTATTGACTTGTGGGTAATCCAGATGACTCGTTTTTGGTAAGACTACAGATTCGATGGTTGATCGGGGTAGTATTCAAGTAGTTGGAATAATTCGGTACAACTGAGAACATTTTTGCAGTTCTAACGTTAACAATAAATGTATTAATGTTGATCGAACCCGTGCTGAAGATTTTAAGTCTAACAAATACGAATGTTACGCCTTTCTTTTTAGATGAAATAAAATTTGATTTGTTTGTGATCGATATTTCAGCATTAAAATCAATGTAGCAATAGAAAAAATATATTCTGTTCTCTTCTACGACATTTTTGGCGTTTTAATCACTGTAACCGTAAAGAAACTGGTACGGCAAGGGGTTAATACATTTATTATCAACAATTTACGATCGACAAAATATCTAACGTTAACGTTGTTTTATTCTGTTAAAGTTACAGTTGGAGGCGCAATGGACGACGGTGGCTTGTGGGCGCACACGCGATCAGCTGGAGATGACCCGAGCCGCCCGGCGATTTCTCAGCAGCCACGGGTACCTGCCGCTGCGTCCGCGTTTTCTGAATTTCTGAGAGCGTTCCTACAGCCGTAGGGGCCCCCTCGGTCGCACTTCGTGGTACAAAGGAAAAACGCGACGTTTAACTAGTCGTAGTTTAAAAAACTATGCGGCGCTTCCGTTTAAGGAATATGGCCTTCTGTGTTTTCTTTCCATCGGATATGAATCGGACGAGTTTAAGGAAGAAGCAAAAATCAGGATAGAATCCTATTAGAAAATTTTACGTGGGCTGTCGGGGACGGCACGTTATGCGTCGCATGGCGTCGCACCAGCGCGAAGGCGGTGTTCGACGCGTCGCGGTTGGTCGAGAAGATCAACCGGTCGCTCGAATTCGCCAAAACTTTTGCTCGCGTCGTTCGAACCGAATGAGAATTGTTCGCGACTCGGATAAGCTTACTTGTTAAGCGAGAAAAGAATGATTGTACAGAGAAGTAGAGACAATCGTCGACGCATAGCGTGTACGGTTCGGTCGAATGTTAAAAGGGAACCACGGTGCAACCGACATTGCATCCAAAAGGAGAGGGATTGTCACGAGCTTTCCGGACTCTCTTTCGTTCAGAGTTTGTTGTTCGCGCGGGAACGCATGGAACACGAATGAACCGCGAAAATGAAGACAAAGCAAAAGACACTTTCTACTTTTTTTTTTCTCTTTGTGGGTGACGAAGACGTTGCTACAAGATGCGCGAAATGAAAGCGAAGCGTTTCTCGACGAGAAAACGCTCGACTTTATCGAGCGTCGTTAATTGCCCTGCGTCCTGCTTCCACTCGTCGTTACCGAGAACGAAATATATTTTTACTAAAATAATATTAATCGAGATATCGATAGGATAGAAGGATCGATGGAAATTTCATTTTCTCGCGTAAATCACGAATGAATTTTATTCGCGATTTTCTTATCGACGATTGGACGGGCTGCGATTAACGACTGAGATCATGATATGTGCAGATCATGGATCAACGATTTAGAATTTAGAAAATCTGGCAGAGCAAAGCAGATGGTCGACAGAGGAAAAAGTAAAGGGATTGTGAACGAGAAGACAATAAGGAGACAATAACGATACTGTTCTATCGATTCTTTCTAAAGATCATCTACCTTGCTTTGCCAAATAATGCCGGGAAGTGTCCTTGTTGCACGCGGATTGTAGCGACTTCTTGTCACGCGTGTACGAAAATATAAGATGACCGAATGAAATAGTAGCCGGTTTGTTTGATACAATAGTATATATTATATATAATATAAAACAAAAGCATTATTGCGGCCGTTATGTACAAAGAGCCTTTGTAACTGGTATTTAATTTACAACTGAATAATAAAGACGTGATGAGAATCACACCAAAAAAGAAACGTCGCAATTGCTCCTTGAATCTGTCGGCCGCACCGTCACGGTCCTCCCGCAAGATGGACACCGGTGACTTAGTCCGTGCGGCCAATAACAATACGCTAACAATGTGCTAAGACGTTACGCATAGCAGACCTGGACGTAAGTTACTTTAAATACGACAAACAGACATCTGAAATTGCTTCGAACAGTTCTTTCGTGTTAAAAATAACTTAAAATTAACGTTTCTTTTGATATGAATACAAACGATCTCAACATAATCTTTCGAATATTAAAAATCTCTTATGTTATTAAAAATTTATTCGTAGAAGGTAGTACTCTGGCGAATGTTCGTTCGATTAAAAAAAATTGATAAAAAATCTTTTAACCCTTGCGCACCCAGCCGAGGAAACTAACAATGAAACCTGGGCTAGCATTTATAATTTTCTCTAGCGTCGAAGTTCAAGCACGACGCGTATACCTAATCGGTGCGCAAGGTTCAAAAGCTAATTAATAAAAATAATTCAGAGACGATTCCCTTGTCGCGTCGAATAAATTAGCGTGGAATTATATAAACGTCGTTTCCGTTCGATTAACATGATTCGCTAATTGAGCAATCACTCCGTGATCAAATTAATTTAATTAATGTCCAAGTCCGGCGTATAAGTAAATAACGACAATTCGGTTTTCGGCGTACGTCAGCGTGCTGCTCATTCACGAAACTTGGAATGCCATGGAATGAATAAGAGGTATAAGTGCTGTGATCACCAACTTGACATTGCTCGACGAACAAGTGGAAAATCCCAACGAGCGAAACAGTCCCTGACCGACTCGAACAGTTTTGAGCTTGACAAGCAACACGCACCGTCGTTCGAGAACGCGTTGTCCCCTCTCCGACTCCGGTCCCACCAAGAACACGCGTTCAACGAATCTCGCGAGTCGAATTACAGGGTTCGATCGTCCACACACGGAATCATCAAACGGTACAAACTGGACACGATTATCGATATACATACAACGTGAGCGATCCGATGAGCGTGAAACATAGCCCTGGGGTGTTCCGTTTCTTGTACACGTGTTCGTAACCACGCGCCAAAAGCCACGTGGAAATCAGGATTCTCCACAGTAGTGCTCAATAAAATATTTAGTACAGTGCCACTGATTACACTGCAGCCTTTAGTAGTCTGACCTTCGTTACCAATTAATATACTACATTCTTCACGGTCCGACCTCATTTCTCGATTATTCTATCTTAACATCGAAACAGTAGAATACAACTAGTTCCTCGATTTCTTCGCTATGTCGATCTTTCTCGGAGGAATGTACGACAATGGATACTCTCCTCGTTTCGAGACTAATCGAATTCTACGCTTTTGATCCGTAACGGACGCCTAATCTTTTTTTGTCTTTTTTTTTATTAAAAATTTAACAATCCAAAATTGAACTATCTTCGCTAATATTTATTGTACAAAACAAGCTAGATCCGCCTTACGGAACTAACAAGGGGACTTCGTCGCCAACCTCTATGGATTTTGATGAAATTTGAAGGTACGTTGATCGAGATATCTCTTACAAATACGCATTTTAAAAAAATAATTTATATCTGCATTGTAAAAGATTGAAAGTAGTTTTCTTAAATGTTGACTCGTAGACCGAAGGTCTTGAAATTTTAATTGTTCATAGTGCATCATCAAGAGGTGTTCTACAAGACATGTTCATTACAGATTTACAATTGAAATTTCATCAATCTCAATAGGTAAGTTGTGCAACTTTGATAAGTTAGCTTTTCCTAGTAAAGAATGGAAAATTTCGTTCGCAACGCGAGAACGCGCGTTAGAAGTGTGCGATTAATGCCTCCTTATCGAGAAACCAACTGTTCCGTTATAACTGATGCCGCCACAGCTGCTTAGAGCAAGTAGAATTCTCTACTTAATTAAAAAAGATCTCTTACCAAAAGCGAGATTGAGAAAATGAGGGGGAGTGATCGAGTACAAAGCGAGTTCATGACGAACAAAAGTACAAATACGTTAGGACAGAAACACATTGTCGCATCGCATAGGCTCACATTGCTTCACAAACTTCGAATAAACATTTTTATCGTTTATCACTAGAGACTGCAGATATTTATACAAATTCGGAAATTTGATGGACCAATTACAGCTTCATACAAATTTTTATTTCATTGTGTTTCCGATAATTTATATACAATATAAATGCTTGGAATTCGCAATCTGTTCATGATCAAGGTCTTGACTCGTTTTCATGTGAGATCACGCGACAATAATTTATTTCCATTAACCAGACTGCGGAACTGCATTGCTAGCATATAAAACGAATTTTAATAAAATGTACTGTATCGTTTGATTTTTCATTCAATGCAATTGTTTATAAAAATTATTAAGTTTCTATGTTCGTTGCAAAAACTTCCACAGTCTTCAAGGATTTGAATATTCGTTTTTGTCCTATGAATGCACGTGTCTACATCTTGAAATCAGTGTCGCGTGTAAGGGACAATGTGTTTATGCGAATCCTGATTATACACACATCACTTTAAAAAAAACCACATAGATTTCGAATTGCCGATAAATTTTCAAAGAATCGTCACACGTCAGGTATCAGGTTTGTTACGTCACCCAACTGTCATAGATTCTCCCGCGCATTTTGTTACGGAGAGAAAGTATGCTGACACATCGAGAAGACCCGAGTGATCCTTGACTAGATGGCGATCTTTTCGAAAATTGCGCGTTATGATGTAATCCCATTAACGAATAAAAGGCATTCTTATCAATTAATAATCTCATTGTCATTCTATTTCTACGTGTATCTGCGTAATATAAAATCGGGGAACTATATGCGTAGTAGATAATCATAGAGGAACTCTTAGCTGATTACAACAATAGCTAAAAGGGGATTCGTTTCGATCTTCTTCTTTTTTTTTTGCTCTGACTAGTACTACCGGTACATGTTGGTTGGTTGATTAGCATTTGCGAAAAGATTGCATCGAAAGAAAATGGTCACGCATCACGAAGTGTAAGAATCTCCATTCGGAACAAAAATGAAAATATAAACAGCGCAAGAAGAATTTTGAAGAACGGGGACATCGTGCGTCGAGTCACCGATTAACGATAATAAAAGATACCGAGAACGCGTCGTACTGTTCACATTGATTTATAATAATCAATCAAACAAAATCCTCGCGAACAGAAAATCATACGTTCTTCATAATTCGAGCTTCATATTCATTTCCACCAGGATTAATATATCCGCGTTACGCCTGACATCGTAACGCGAGTATTTAATCGTATTCAACACGGCCATTTAATGAGCAACCGGTTTGAATTAGCTGCTGCATCTTAGCCTCCTAATAATCTAACTTCTGTAAAAACTCTGAAAACAATCAACAAAGACTTGTATATTCGCTAAAAACAAGTAAAGAGGTAAACGCAATTCTCCTACTGTCTTTTTGAAAACGTCTGGGAGCGACACTTTCTCGGGAATGATTCCGTATCATAGTCCCATTAATACTCGGAGTTCTGACGTTGCGATTTCTCTTCGTCGCCCGTATTCGTGCTGCCGCCGGCTGTTTCGTCCAACGTTTCGGGATCTGCTGAAAGTTTTAAAACACATTCAAAACTGTATTCATAGAATGTGAAGTGTAACACCGAATTTTTAATAACGTAAGTGTCAACGTAGAAAATGCAGAGAGTATTATCATTTACCTGGAGAAGGAGATCCTTTGACTCTGCAGGTGTTGTAACTTCCACAATTTAAACATTTCAAACCTACTACGTGAAACTTCACTGTCGACTCCTGCAAAAGTTAACAATATCCAATGAATACATTTGTTACCGTTCTACGGTCGAAGAAGATACGTCTGAGAGTTAATACGCATGTCATACCTCGTGGCAGTCTTTACAGAGAATATCAACTTTATAATCTCTATATTCTTCTGGCATTGGTGTTAATGACACTTCCATGTCTAAAAATCTCCATAAGTCAGTCATATCTAGAAGAGACACTTGGCAAATGGGGCATGCGTAATGTCCTGAATGTAACAGCTCCTCGAAACAAGGGCGATGCAGTAAATGACCACATTCCGGAATGTGACAGGGTATGCGACTCGTGTGAATGTCCTCCAGACAGACGGGGCAATTTGCATGCGAAACATTTTCCACGCACTGAAAATATTAAATCGCTGTTAGTACGTACTGCCATTCTTAAAGGCTCGTGCTCGTAGAAGTGTCTGCTAATTTGAAGTATGCGCTATGTCTCATCCGAGTGATATTTTAATCAAGATTGTTGCTGGGGGGAATAAATTGGCAATAAAATGTGTAACTGGTAATACCAGTTGCACTTCAATAGACACTGCATATTTGAGCGAAGAGTAACAATTGCAGTTTGCTAATTGGACTGTTATCCGACTGTAATCTGTATGTGTGCTATTATTGATCAAAGAAGAAAAAAATCGTACGCCAGGCTTCTCCTTTGAACGAACAAACACTTCCATAACAGCGCACACTGTTTACCGTGTGTCCATTTTGCAACTGAACCGGCAAGCACATGTTGCACTTGGCACAGTGGAAAAATCGGGCTCGTCCGCCGACCCGACATATCCCGCAGCCATCGCAGTGGTACTGATTCCTGTCTTCGTCGTCGAAGAGATTGCATACGAGACACGTGTATTTGCCGAACCGGCAATGACAGTTCTGGCAAGTGGCTTGCACCGGCTGACGGGTGTCGCACAGGACGCATATCAGCTCCGTGACTTCCTTTCTGTTCACCGTGTGAGTCTCCCGTTCGTCGTGGCAGAATCGACACGTGTATACCTTGTTGCAACAGGGTGTCTGGAAACAAATAATTCGAACAATTTAATAGTCGTTATATATCAATTAAACGATTACAAATTAAAAGCAAACGGTAATGATAAAATGGCACAAGGCACTTCTCTTCGCTCCCATTGCGTATCGGTAAACTGTCTTAAGCCACACTTTTAACATTAAACCTACCGAGCCTTAAAAGAAACTGGTATATCTTCCCTTATAAAAATGACAAGACTGATTATATTTAGATTTTCTATACATTCCATACATCCGTACAATAATTTCTTAAGAAATCATTCTTATTATTTCAATAATTGTAAAATAAAACATCTGGAACCGGTCATTTCGACCGGTGGTGATAGGCTTAACTTCAAATTGTCTTTTTAGTTGTTCGTAACATTTTGTTTCAATAATGAATTTTCCTAAGGCCTTGGATGCTGTACACATTTCAGCTACCATAAATCTATTTCAACGACTATGCTATCTTCAAAAGAATGATAATAACGGTTTCAAAAATATTAAATTACACCACTTCGGATCCACTTGTTGCTCCATGAATATAACTGTTATTGCCATTGTTAATCATGCATTCTTGAAGGACTATTAGCTAAGTGTATGCACGTTGCTCTAACGACCCAAATAACAACGTAAACCCAATGGGGCAATAAGAAGTTCGTTAGCAACCAATCAAGGTATCGAGGCTTCCAGAACTTCAGATACATTAAAGCGGCCATCCCGTCTTCTGAGGAGAAATTTTTCTGTGCTCGTTTGAAGGACAACGATTTCTTGATTTCAACGACTATGCTATCTTCAAAAGAATGATAATAACGGTTTCAAAAATATTAAATTACACCACTTCGGATCCACTTGTTGCTCCATGAATATAACTGTTATTGCCATTGTTAATCATGCATTCTTGAAGGACTATTAGCTAAGTGTATGCACGTTGCTCTAACGACCCAAATAACAACGTAAACCCAATGGGGCAATAAGAAGTTCGTTAGCAACCAATCAAGGTATTGAGGCTTCCAGAACTTCAGATACATTAAAGCGGCCATCCCGTCTTCTGAGGAGAAATTTTTCTGTGCTCGTTTGAAGGACAAAGTATTACAATACACGTAGAACGTCCGCGTATTGGGGTGTCTAAAATTGATCAGCATACAAAAAGGTTCCCTCAGTGATCCTGGTTCTGAAAACGAAGGCCTCTGATAATAATCCTATTAGCCCCCGTATGAATCCGTCCTTGATCCTTAACCGTTCCATCGTGGCGAGCGGTTATAAGCGATCGGCAAATCCGTTCGGCGGGAGCGGTAAACTGACCGTCCACGTGCACCGGGAGAGAGACGCTCTTGTCAGTTGCGGTCGCTAACTGGCCGTCCGTCGCACGTGGTTGCGTTGCGCGTTATTACGAAATTCGGAACAGAGACTGTTCGGCCAGCCGAACAGTTTGAATTCGTGCGCGTCACGCGTTTAGCAATTAGGGTTTTCTGGCCGCGCAGACAAGTTTTCTCTCGGACCGCGATTTTTGCGAAACGGACACGGTTGGGAGACCCATTAGCGGAGCTGCCAGTCCAAAAATACTTCGACGCGGCAACATCACTCTCTTGTTCCTTGTTAGTATACAATAATTGTTAACACGTTCGCGTTCGCGCGGAATCTATTTCGAACGGCTCTCCGTCCACGCCAATTGTATATGTTAACAGACCGCACCGTGTTGTTTTTTCAATATTTGACCAAAATCACCGTAACGTGTGCTCGCCGTGCACGACGCTGCCTACGTAATCGCCGTGCTCCTCGAAATCGCAAGCTTATCTAGATTATTCACGGCACGGTGTTCCGCCGGGCAATATTTGTGGCGCAAAGATTTCCAGAGTCTTATCTCCCAGCTCCCAGGTAAACAATGTGAACCGGCGTAAGCAGCCGAGAACTCGAAATCATGCGGGCAGCGCATGCCCCGTGCAGCGCACGTTCGGTTCGCAGGGTGAACGAAAATAATCGTAATTCTTGGAATAGACGGTTTTACTAAAAAAAAAAAATGACTACACACTTTAAAACGGAATAAATTTTTCAAAACGAACGACTTGAGATTTTTTCAGATATTCGAAGGATTATTTAGAAAACATACTAAAAGTTGTTCTGCTTGCAACTTGTTTTTTATGTGGGTTTTCGATTACTAAATAAAAGAATTTTATAGAACAAGCTTATTTTTTATTGAATAAAAAAATATGGCTAGTTATATAGAAGTTTGCCCTGCTCATCGATTTTCATGATCTTGAAATGTATTGTCAAGGTCATCATTCTCAAAATATTTTCCTTGTACATGTTACCGCGGCTCGGTTTTAGTTTTCGAGATACATATTCGTAAAAAACTTTCGTTACATTTACGTTACACTGTACTCTGGGAAAAATGGTCACAGTGGTTGAAAGAGTAATTGGAGTGAGTTGAAGTTATATTTTCTGGCGGGGAGGGGGTTTGGGTTATGTCTCGTTTCGCATCACCATCTTACAGCATCTGGTAGAGTCTCGTCTACTATATTGGGGTAGGATCTAAGGAGGACCTAGCCCAGACCTAGGATAATACTAGTTTTGGGGATCCTTTGATTTTGTAACTCCCTGTAGAATCGTAGAGCAGGGTTGAGATCTAACCCAGGGGTGTCAGGGGAAGGGTGAGGGTAAGCTTCTGGATTATCCGGAAGTAGAGTAGGGAAGGGATTCATACTTGACGCATACGACGTGGAAATATAGTGAAGGTGGGGGAGTCAAAATGTGGGCAGGCGAGACACCCTGCAGGTCCGAAGGTGAGATGGTCCGACGTCCACACCGAGCCGTAAAACAGCTCAAAAATCCAATTATTAGGCAGCATGGCCATCTCATCAATGACGACCGACCCGTCTAGTACGTCGATGATCCTGAATTAGGCCCGGGCTATAGAAAACAGGTCATAGGCGGAAAAGCGTTGGATAAATGCAACCCGACAAACTGGGCCGAGCCTCGGCAGCGCCGCTGTGAATCCGTTGACGCTGATATGGAGTGCCTTGAGGAAATGATGGGGGTCCGAATCCCGTCTCCGAGGAAAGCAGGACTGACTAACTAACTAACTAGCCCAGACCTAACCACAAACCACTCCAATCACTCTTTTTTCCCTAATTATACAGGTTCTTCCACGTAACACTTTTCACGATTTTTCAAGTACTTGCGATAATCTGACAAAAAAAATATGAAAAAAAATTGAAAAATTTAAAATTGCAATGAAAAAGAATTGGAAAAACTTTTTTCTATAATTTTCAAGGTCACCACCTTCATTTTTTAAAAATGGCACTTTGTGTTTTTGACTTAACAGTGCCTTCAAGGTCATGGCATGCTAGGTCGTTGAGTTTGTTTTGATACGGACTATAATACTATTGAAAATTATCGGAGAAAGTTTTTCCAATGCTTTTTCATTGCAATGAAATTATTTTATTTATTGTAATTTTAAAGGGTTCGACTGACTGAATGTACTTCTGTCTCGATTAACTATCTCTTCCTTTTTTCTCGCACCGTCTCCCCCCTAAAATCATCCATATATTATACTTTTTTCATGCAAGCACTGATCGTTCCGAACAGTACACACGACATTTGACTTATCGCGGCAATTGGTAAGCAACACTTCGAAAGAGGGCGTCCCGTTACACAACACGACGAAACATCATCGATTTGTTTGCTATGTACACATGCACCAGGCACACACGCGCGTCACCCGGTACACTGTGCAAGTGTTCGCTTGATACGTTTCGCCCTAGACGAAACGTGTGACGGAGAAAATTCCCTTTCCTACATAGATGCGCAAGAAAAATGCGCGCGATATCGCGCAGACATCGGTCATCCGAGAACACAGGCAGACGCGCGGCCTCTGCGGCTGACCGATACCGGTAATTGACAACTAACATGCCGAACGTCTGTTCGGTACACGCCGGCCCCTTTTTCTTCTGTTCGGAAACGATGTTTTTGTATTGTACGTTCATAATCGATAATTACACGTGCCGTTCGAAAGGCGGTCGTGCTCGCGATGCGGTATCCGGACTGCGGATGTCCATGCAGATTTAGAATTTTTTAAAATCAATTTCTTAAATCTATTTAACGCTAAACCTACCACGACCGGTTCTAGAGTTTTTTATTTTACAATTATTGTAATTATGACAGCTGCCTTCGTATAAATAATCTTTATTAAAAGCGTCTATTACTGTAACAACCGCGCAAAGTCTGCATAAATTAAATCTTGTCATTTTTATAAGGCAATGTGTGCCTGTTGCTTAACCTACACGGTTCTAGATTTTTATTTTATAATTATTAAAATTATAAAAATGCTCCCGTGAGAAACGGTTTAATAAATATGTTAGTACATATATTACTGCA